>ML781038.1:289293-304116 GCA_009831015.1 Picea engelmannii | reverse complement strand
TCATGTCGTTGATGGGGGATACATCAAGGCCCTCCCTCGATGAGTCTATTCCTGTCGACTTCAACACATTATCCAGGAATCAGACTTAGAAACTAGTTAGTACTTTGGGACCTGCATGCCTCAATGGCAGGCCTCCTCACATTTGACAGTGGGTTTACATCATTGACCCCTCATCGGATGATTCCACGGATGTTCGACCTCAGCTCATCTATTCACATTCGCTGGAATGTACTAGGGTACCTTGGGGATAATTGACATTAATGGTGATCTTCCTCGCACTTGTTAACGGTTCACACCATTGATCGGTAATCAAGTGGTTTCTGCCATGTTCGACGTCAAGACATTTATTCACGTGGTCAGAATCATACCATATTGGGATTGGTAAGAAGACCCTGAGTTGAGCCATCACTTTGATATATGCTTCGCCCAGGCTGCGAAGGAATTTCCATTGGACAAAGAACACATACACTGTTACATAGATCCACTTTGTATTGGTCATGGCTATGTCTTGTCATCTCATAGATCCACTGTGTATTCTTCGTGGCTACGATCAGTCCGAGTCATCAGAGTATAGATCCATATTATATCTTCGGTGACTATACCTTTTTATCAATACAATTATGGATCCGCAGTGTATTTTATGGCGGCCGTATCCTACTGAGTCTTGATCACCCAAGCATAGGTATGCCTGCCTTGGGTTTTGAAATATGTCATGATATTTGTTGTATGTTTGTGTGCAGCTTCCGTCAGGTTCTCCGAGTCTATACCCTTGCTTGAGCATCTACAAAGTATTTCAGTTATCAGTTGGCATATTCTAACTTCATACTTTGGGGGGCATTCTGTTACACGTCAAAATTGCTCAGTTGGATAAGTGTCACATTGTCCCTCTCAATTGTCATAAGTGTCGCATCTTCCCTACAACTTTCGCAAGTGTCGCAAGTTGGTCACTAGTGTCGCAAATGATGTTCAGACATACTGCCATGTCAACGACACTAAGGAAGCACTTATAACATCTCACATGACTGATTTGAAGGAGGAGAGCTGGTTTGCTGAAGTCAAACAACTCTTGACACCTGAAAGGAACCCTGAAACAAAGGTTTTGAGGGGGAGCGCTCCCCTACTTCAGCTCCAGAAGCACTAGCGCTCCCCTATAATGCTTCAGGGAGCGTTATAACGCTCCCCAGCCCCCTTTGAAGGAGCGCTTCTCATCTTGAGAGCGCTGGCGCTTCCCCAAGGCTTACCAGGGAGCGCTACGACACTCTGATGGAGAATAAGGGGAGGATATTTTGAGATTAGGAGGCAGTTGTGCTCGAATTCTTGGTTTTATCAAGAGATCCCTGATCTAATGAGAAGGTTCCCAACTTGTTCTAAAGATAACTCAAGAGGTTAAGCTCCTCTTAACCTATATAAACAGGCTCTATGATGGTGGAAAGGGGGGGAAGAATAAAAGATATGAAACTTATGATCTTAGAGGAAACTCATAATCAGCCAAAGGAGAGTGATCAGTGAAGCTGTTGTTTCCCAGGTTGTGGAGCTTTCAGGCAAGGGTTAGACGAAGGGGACTTGATGAAGTTGTCGCATTCGCATCTACGATTGTAAGTACCGCTGTCGTTATTCTCATCAATATGACACACTTGGCCTGTTTCTTTCTAGTTTGTGTCTAATGTCACATGAACTTATCATTCATTGATAGATCTGTTTTCAAGCTAATATCAATAGAGTAGGAAGCGGTTGTACCTTGTCTTGTCTGCAGAACTCAGCGAGGAGCAAAGGATTGGAGCGCAACTCGGAGCGTGCAGGGACAAACGTCGATAAAAAGGTACTTCTGTCATCCTTCCTTCTGATGTGTTAGTTTAGATAGATTTGAAAGGAAGTCAGTGTCCATGTTAAGCATTTTCTGTCTAGGGTTAAGGTCAAGCTCTAGAGGCGATCTACCTGTCTGCAGGGAGATTTTCCTACAACACCAAGTGTTACTTTAGTTTGAACTGACTTATCCAAACTAGAAAACAATTCTAAGTTTCATGTCATGTGATTACTGTAGCTTGAATCTAAATACCATATGTCACATGGACTTTCTTGAGAAACATTGCATTCAACTAGGGAAATTATAGGCATTGTGTCAGTGTGCCCCATAAACATAGGGTTGGAGGGAGTATTTGTGTTTTTTGATTGATCTTGTCCTTTCTTGTTCTGATTATATTGTCTCTTTTTGTATTTATATTCATAATGTACATAATTTTTACAGTAATGGCATTGAATCTTTGAATTATCAAATCTCTGACCACTTGGCTAACTGGTATTTTGATTTTGACCTATGCCACTAGTATTTGCAGGACTACTACTACGTCCTCCTCTAACATAACTCCTTCCTCTACCTCTAGAGTTAGATCTCCCCCTTCCTCTTCCACGACTTATAGATGAGTACGCAAAGAATGCATTTTCTAATGACATATTTAAGCTATTTAATATGTGTTCATGATTAATGAGGGAGGCTTGCAACTCGTCTAGACTAAACTGACCCAGGTCTTTGTTATCTTCTAAAGTCACAACAAGAGAATCAAATTTAGGAGGAAGACTCCTAAGTACGTTCTCAACAACCTTCCTATCTTCTATGGTTTTTCCATGATACTTAATCTGATTTATTAGGCCAATAGAATGGGTGTAAAATTAATCTACTGAATCTGTGTCTTTCATTGACAGAGTTTCAAAATCTCTTCTAATAATTTGTAATTTTGAATTATTGACTTTGTCCATACCTTGATAAGAAGTTTGTAATATGTCCCATGCTTCCTTGGCTTGCTTTGTTAATGCTACTCTTGTGAGTATGCTATGATGCATGGCTTGATGTATGTAAAACATTGCCTTTCCATCATTCTTCCTTTGATCTTTCAAGGAATCCTTCTCAGCTTGTGTGAGGGCATTGCATGTTGTATGATTTGTTGGTTCTACATAGCCATGCTCAAATATCTCCCACACATATTAACCCCAAAATAATTCCCTAATGGTCAAGGACCATAACTCATATTTTTTACCTGTGAAAGTGGGAGGTTGCAGATTTGAAGTAGAAGCCATGATTTAAAATTTCAACAGACACCTTACAACAAAGATGCTACTCTTTAAAACTTCTCTTGAACCTACTATGATAAAACCTTTTATGATACCAGATCTCAGATCTAGAGTGCACATACTCACTCAATGTGCTGTAGTTACAAAGACTACATGGTACAATACTTTGTCGCTGAGCTCTCAAAACTTACTGCGTAGTTCCTAGACTACATGGTAGACTGCACAATGTGATGATAACACTAATAAAACATTTTCTTGTCATAAAATCAACATTGTGCTACTCTTAGCACATAAGCTCACATATATATTTTAATGCAGTTCAAGAACTTATAAACTTACTCAATCTTGCACAAAAACATAGAGAAAGTATTTTCAAAGTGTTTGAACACAATAGAAATAAAAAATCCTCATAAATATGTAAACACACAAATGCTTAATATATTACGAACTTGGATGTTGCACACTATTACAAAACACAATACTATGCAGAGCTTCGGCTCCAACAACTTCTGTAGACTTTCAGAAATAGATCTTGTGCTCTCAGACTTCTCCGACTTCCTATACAGTTGCTGCTGCTGCTAACTATCAATTATGTTCTATATCGACTACCTACAGACTTGGACATATAAATACTGAGACTAATTCTTCCTGTAGTTCATCTAACCGACTTAAACATTTAGACAACAATAAATTCGACTGACTCTATTTGATTTACAAGGCTCGAGAAAGATTAAAGATTGGATTATTTAATAACGCTTCTACTTGTTGTGAGTAACATATCTTCTTTCCCGTGACAGACAAATTTGGTGTAAACGTAAAATTCACGACTTATAATTAATATCTCCAATAGTCTCATTCTTTCATCTTTTTCATGGACTATATTAGTCCTTTCTTTGATTTCAGCTAATGGGGATTTAGTACTGGTGTTTGTATGCTTAACGATCATAGATTCAAGTTTTGATCTGTAATAGAATGTTTTGGGCCTATTTTGGTACACTTTTGACCATTTTAAGGTTGCTTTTTGGGGAATTATGCACAATGGAATAATTTAGGAAAAATAAATAATAAAGATATTACAAGACATGGGAAAAAATTGGAGTACATGTTTTTGGACAAGCATAACCAACAAGGAGCAATGCATCAACGAAGGAGATAGGAAAGCAACACATTAGCGAAGGTGATAGGAAACGATGGAAAGTTTGCACACAATATAATTAATATTCTCTCTCCACTTCAATGATACTTAGTGCACTGTATTTTCTTAAGGGTTTTCTAAGCGATCTACAGATTTATAGTTTTATAGCTATGGCTATTGAGATAATAATTGTATTTGAACACTACTGTAAATGAACAAATTAAACTACATAATCTTTCAATATACAAACAACTAGTGAAATAGGTTTCAATAGAGTTGGTCGTGAGGGTACTTGTTGGGTTTTCGACGATCATGTTGGCTTCTGCTAGCTCGTATTGCACAATACAATATCATTAATGTATGGTTCTGCGAACCCATAAACTCAAACAAAAAAATTCAAAAAATAAGAAATAAGAAGTTCATAAACAATTTTCTGGTCCAGGGCGTCGTGGGTTCAAACCTTAGCGGTTTTTATGGATGCCAAACCAGTGGAGTTTCCGAGAGTGCTTCTATCTCAAATAGAGTGAATAGGTTCAATATTTGAACACGATTTTTTGGCATATCTAAAATACAATGGATGATAGTTTTCCTGGGAAATGATAGAGGCCAAACACATGCTATTCTCTCTGCTTTGGTGGCCATACTTTTTCCACATCAACAAATAATTATGTAATGGATAAACCTTAAATGTTAACATCTTGCTAACTGCATGAACCATGATGTCCAAATGGACCCTTTAATAACTACGTGTGAGAGACCCCATTCATCAAACTATGTGTTACAGACCCTATTCATTGAACTACATGTGAGTGTCTTCCATTAATGTTTTATTTCAGATGAGTTCCAACACCTATTTTTGTTTTTTAGGCTGTCGATAAAATCTGAATGAATTTGTCTCTGGGGAGTTCCAACACCTATTTTTATTTTTTAGGTCGTCAATAAAATATGAACGAATTTAGCTCTCCTTCCAAGACTAGTTAAAAATAATACCGAGAGTGAATTTGAGAGTGTGGACAAAGATCCAGGCTACTGGGTTTCTAGTGAGTGTTTCCTTAGTTTTTTTCTTTTTTCTTTTTCTTTTTCAGAAAGCAAATGTAGTCAATGGGGATTAGGCATAATGTTTAAGGGATATTAATGCAGATGCAAGAATTCTTATGTCACTGACAACCTATTCCTATTCAAGGATCCTGCCAACCATAGCAAATTACCATAGAAAAATATGAAAAGGCTCGCACCCATTGGATTATTCATTCTAATTCATTCATCCATGGCATTTGCATGAGTGCATTTGTGTTGTTTGTAGGGAAGTTTGATCACTTTCTCCTACATAACAACTTATATGATAAATGGTAGGCCCAGATTTTGGAAAATTGAATCACTTGTTGCATTCTAGGCTTTAAGTTGTTTTGATTTTGTTATTGATTTAGCTAGTGGGTAATTTTTTTTTTATGGAAATGATAGTTCATAATATGTAGATTTTTGTCAATGGAGAAACTCTGATCTTGAGGTTTTTTTTTTTTTCTAAATCTATCTAAAAGCTTAAAATTTCCCAAAATAAACAAAAATCAAAACTCTACCTATGTAATGTTTCACCAAATTCTAGCAAAAATCATCTCTTATAAATGACCTATGACTTCTGGGATGAAAATACAAACACCAAAAAATCGACAACACTCAATTCTATATTCAGGATTCCATTACTATAAACAATCAAAGACGTTATTCAATATTTGTAAGTTCTAAGAATCATAACCATGCAATTACATAATAGCTTCATTGATGCTATAATACACTTAAAATAGTAGTACTAAATGTATGTAGGTTATGACACCTACTTATCATGCTCCAGAAGTTATCATGTCACATAGAAACTATGGCTCATCAATTGACATGCAAGATCTTTACTCCTACAACAACCATTTATCATTTACACAGACATGAATTTTCCACTTGGTTTAGGATCACTATTCCTTTTTGGGTAACTAATAAAAAGGTATACCCAATTATAAGCTATCTTATCAATTATTCCTTGTGCAGATGGGGATCGATATGCATTATCTCATCAATTATTCCTTGTGCAAATGGGGAATGGGATGCATTTTTTTGGGAAAGACCTCTTAAACTTAACTAATTTATTATACTTATTATTTACTTCAACTAATGTTTATTTCCTAAATAGAAATTGTTGAAGTTGTCTTCACCTGGAAAACTCCCAATAAAAATATCTTCCATCAAAAGTAAGGAAACTTCTCAATATTTTTCTACATCTTTTTTACAAAATCTAAAACTAAATCTTTTGAAGAGGTTTTAATACTTTGACATTCATTACATGCACACAAAGTATAAATATCCTCAAGCGGATGAGAAATTAATTGATTCTGAATTAGAGCCGCTTCAAAAGGTGATTGATCTGTTTCAATGTATTATAAACATAATCATATATTCACAACTGAACTGAGAAACAAAAAACAATTTATTGATGGTATTCATTTTGTTATAGATATGTGATATATTCAGTATAATTGGAATGCCATGTTGGAAGGATATGGATTTCTGTGTACCAAATCCAAAGTGGCGACATAACTTAAAAACCTACCTGGAAAGGTACTATTACTGTGAATTCAAATTATTTATCTTCTATCTGAATGGAATTTCTGAAGCATTATCCACATTTAATATTCAGTATTGAGATCATTTTAATCTTAGGTTGGAAGCCTAGAAAGCACCTTGGGCGAAGTGGGTGATGAGGAGTTAGACTTTCTCTCACGAATGATTCAGTTCAACCCTTCTCGTCGTTGCACTGCAGAGGAATCTCTTTCACATGAATATGTAAATCCATTACCATTTTAAGCATATTCTAGTTGATGGTTCTATTTGTCCCACCATATTCAGTCATTTAACCAGTAAGTGGCCTTCCATATTTTAAAAGTTTAACCTGGTTATCAATCAACATTTCTTTCTAAGTGACCAACGTTGCAGTAGCCTATCCAACAATTTGGGTGTGGTTTGACCAATGTTGCAGTTGCCTATCCAGTTGTTTGGGTGCGGTCTAACCAATGTTGCAGTTGCCTATCCAGTTGTTTGGGTGCGGTCTAACCAATGTTGCATCTTGTCTAGTAGTTTGGAGTCAAACAAACTATACAACAGTTTTGGTGCGGTCTGACTAGCGTTGTAGCCTGTCCAACAGTTTGGAGTCCTTCAACAATGAGGAGTCTGTGAAGGAGAAGATTTCGAGTCGGTGGTGAAGTCGGTGAGGGTGAAGGTTTGGACTCAGTGGAGGAGAAAGACACGTGGAGATACAAGATTCATTGGTTGTTGGTAAACAGATGGCAACTTCGTATACGCTTTGGACAAGCGACGAAGGTCTCTAGAGGAACCTCCCCTTAAAGAACACCTTCGGTGTAATTATTTCATAAGTCAAGCAATAAAAGTGAACTAAAGTATTTTAGTGTGAAGTGGGAAAAAATAAAATTTATATCCTAAAAGTATTATTCAAGCTCCTACTAAAACTTAGTGGAATAAAGATAATTTAGTAGAAAAAGAGGCATTAATTAAAAAATAAAAAATCATTGAGTTAAGTATCAATTCAAGGCTATAGAGTTCAACTATCCAATTCACACCATAAAATCAGGCTCTTCGCATTTTTCGTGTCCATTTATTATTATTATTGAAAAAATATATAAGTTCGTAATGATGAAATTCCTTAACGAAAACAAAATGAAGTTTAGTATTTTTTAACACTTTTAAAAAATGTGCTATTACTCTATTAAAACTTAAGGGGACTATTCAAAAAAGGTATATTAGTATCTTTATTTGTTCGTATGACATGACCAATAAAATTAATGTCAACTTGGCCAATCATTTATTAATTTTAGAGCCAAATATATTTGCACAAAGTGATTTGCATAGCCCAAATGGACATGGAATACATAATCTCCAATTGATAATTAATGATCATGTTTTCATATCTCAATTTAACATTGCATATATTGATAATGAATATGTTGACATAAACTTATGTTCACCCTAGATGGAAACATTGGGGACCTTCACCTTAAACATGAAGAATAAATTTTTGACATTCTCCTATAAGAGGAAGAAGATAAAATTGCAGGGCTTTACAATCAAGTCATGCTTAGAACCTCCCTCATTTCAAGACCTAAAGGATGTATCAAACGTAATACTTCAAGATATCCAAAAGTCAATACAAAAGCTATAGCATCGCCATAAATAATTTGACAAGGTTCTTGCTAATAAAGATGAAGAAATTTCTCACCTAAAGGATCATAGTAAAAAACTACTTGCACAAATCAAGGAGTTAAAATATGAAAATCCAAAGAATCAAGATCTTTAAAATAAATTTGACAAATCAGAAAATGATGAACAACTTTCATGCTAAGGGATCATATCAAAGCTTACTTATACAAATTAAGAAGTTAAAGAATGATAATAAGTTGTAATAGGGAAAGTTAGAACAACTTACTAGTAAGGAATCTTTGATCAATAACGAAACAATGTCTAATCGTGTTGAATTAGAGAAGTAATTATACATAAAAATACAAGTCATGGAAAAAGGAATCAATATAGATCTAATCAACATCGTGAATCATAAATATGCAAATCCAATTGAAGTAGGGATATCCTTAGACATTGAAGTACAAACTGTGGATACAAAAACCACAACAAATCCAAGTGTCTCTTCTAATAAAAATTCAACAATCAACAAATCAATACAAGTGTATGAAGAAGATATAATATGAAAAGTGAATCATGAAAATAATATGAGTATGAGAGGAAATATCATTTTATAAAGACACCTTATTGACATCCTAATCACAAGAACCAATAATTCAACCAATTAGTGCACCAATATTTCTCGGAACAAAGTTAATATTTGAACTATATTTCAAAAAATATTAATTCATATAATTTGGTCTCAAAATATAAGTCATCTTGGGAACCACAACACAAAAGGTTCATCATAGGAGCCCCATAAATGCACAATTCCACAGAGGATTGAATTAGGGTAGTAAGACCCTTTCATAATTCAACAGTTCTGCTTAACACTTTAAATTTCATACTATCTGTGTCTTCAACCTCCATAATGAATAATTATGATATAAGGCATTGCAAGCTAGAATGCAAATATATCCCTTTTCATAAATGATTTGAGAACAACGCATTCTTGAAGGGAGATGCAATGTAATGAAAAAAAAATATATAAATAATAATAATACAATACATAAGGGACATGAGCTAACTAAGGGGCATGACAGTTCATTATCATGACTAGTCAATGCGTATAAGTAAACTGTCACGTGGCATTGTATCTCATCTATGTCATATCTCATTCATTATTTTTCTACTATTGTCCTATACATGATTCAACTCATTGTCATTCTTAAGTTGGACACTTAGTTAATAAACTATTGTTCATTATAATCAAAGTGACCAAGGGTGGAGCCAAAGCCAAGGATTTTTGGGTTGAGTAGCATCATAAAGTATTTGAGGATCTTAAACACCGCCTGTACTCAATGCCATTCCTTATTCTACAGACCTAAAACAATCATTCGAGATTAAGATAGATGCTTTAGATTATTTACTCAACATGGAGATCCAGTGGTCTAGCTATCACAATGATACATTCTCTGACATAGTTCACAAGTACCCCACCTATGACAAGGAGATGTACTCCATTGTAAAGATATGTAGGTAATGAAAGCATTATATTCTAGGAAAGAAAATTGTCATCCACATTGACCACAAACCCCTGCAATTCATGCAGACACAGGGAAATTTATAGAATGACCACCATTATAATTGGTCCACATACCTTCAACAATTCCACTTGAAAATCAAGTACAAGAAGGGTAGCACAAAGTGAGTTACAAACTACCTCAACCGACCTTCAATTGTGGCACTAACCACAATGCTTAATTCTTGTGGGTATGAGACTCATGGGTGGATCTAGTTGTATGACAATGATCTCGACTTCACTGCTACATATTATACAATGGGTGTAGGTAAACATGCTTCAAACTTTCACCTCTAGGATAAAATTTTACACCATTTGGGCCATTTTTGTGTTCCTTCAAGCGATTGAGAGAATTTGATCGGGGAGGTGTATTATAATCAGATGGTAGGGCACTTTGGTGTGGATAAAACAATGGCGGTACTACAAAAGATATTCAATTGGAAAAATATTCAACATGACATTTTCAGGTATATTAAATCATGCACCTCTTACATCATCACCAAACCTACTATCAAGAAGTAGAGGCTACACACTCCTCTACACACTCCAGACAAGCCTTCAAAGTGAATGTCCATGGATTGTATGTCAAGCCTTCCCTCAACCAAGCATGGTAATGATTATGTATTTGTGGTTGTTGATCAGTTCTTTAAGATAGCCATTTTTGGCACCCTACAAGAAGAGTATCATGGTGGAAGCCGTTGTTAAGCTCTTCTTAGAGCATGTTTAAGTTCATTTTGGGATTTTGTAGATCATTGTTCTAGATAGGGATACTAGGTTCCTTAGAATTTTCTAGTCTAGACTATGGCCAAAGATGGACACCACACTGACCAAAACAATTTCATTTCACGCTCGTCCCAATGGATAGATAGAGGTAAGAAACACAATGATTGTGCATATCCTTAGAATGTACAACTCCAAGCATTCACATCCATGGGTTGAAATCCTTCCTTAGGTTCAACATAACTATAACAAGGGCCTTTATAGTTTTATTACCCACAAAATTTTTCAGGTGTGCTTTGGGTTCCAAGCATTGGACCCAATGGACACATCTATTCCTATTGCATCCACATAGGGAGAGTCCTTCCATGCTCAGGCTAAGGCAGACAAAACAACCAAATTTGTTGAACGATTTTAGAAAAAATTCCATGGTATTTTGCAGAAAGCCAATGCCAAGTATAAGCAGTAACACAATCGACATTGAGTTCCACACAAGTTTCAAGTTGGTGAAAAGGTATGGTTGCACTTGCAAAAAGAGCGACTCAAAAGCCATTACAAGAAGCTCAGACCACTCCAATATTGGACTTGCACCATCCCCAAGGCTACGGGTGAGAATGATTTTGAATTGGTTACTCCATCTTTCCTTAGCTTACACCTTGTATTTAATGTGGAGCTAATTCGACCATATTTTCCACCTCTATTGGATACCTTGGAGGTGGCACAACACTTGGAACCTACATAACTCAACTCTAACTACATTGAGAAAGATATAGTTGACCAGATCACTGATGGAAAGAAAAAGGACACCTACCAACAAAACATATAGATGTATTAGGTTGTCAAACCATGGTAACTTCTTCACCAAGCCAAGTGGTTCACCATGAGTCAAATTCAACAAAAGTTTCCCCATATAATGGAGGAACTTGATGCAATGGAGACCATTTCTTCCTAAAAAGGGATGATTGATCTAGGTGGCCACCCACATCTACCAACAACTAAAAAGCAATCCCACACCTTGGTTGTTCTAAAACAATTTTTTAGGTCCTAAAATTCCACTGCATTTTTTGGGCAATTTCCATGTGATTTTGTCAATTGACATGGCTTGGAAATATATAATTTCCAAGCTAGCCAAACATATAAATCTTAAAACAAGCTTTGTAACGGTCCAAGAAATTTCCCAAACAAAGGTCATATGTTGTTACACATCAAAATTACTCATTTCAATGATGACCTATTATCGTCATTATAAGTGTCGCATTTTGACCATAAGTGTCACAAGTGTCACAAACATCATACAGTCACCTTGCCTATGTCGTGTCCTGAACGACATCACAAGAACACTTGAAAGACACCCTCAGAGACTGGTTAAAGAAGGAGAAATCATCTGATGAAGAGTACAACTCTTTTGCCATGGAAAAAGCCACTCAAAAGTTAGTTTTGAATGGCAACACTCCCCTACCCATTGTCAGGGAGCGCTAGCGCTCCCTGACCTCCTTGGGGGGAGCGTTGCAATGCTATGTGCACCCTTTTGGGGGAGCACTGGCCTGTTTGAGGGAATCTTTGACTGTTGAGCAAAATTAGGGAGAAATCCCCCTCATCTCTGGAGTTAGTTGGATTTGAATACGAGGTCAAGGCTGGATCTTAGGGAGGATCCACAACTAATGGAGGAAGATCCTTAACCTGTCCCAAATATATCTAAGGTAGTTAGGCCTCTCCAAGCCTATATAAGGAGGCCTCTTCATGGTAAAAAGGGAGACATGAAAGGTATCAATCTTATGATCTCATAAGGGAGATTCATTAGAGAAAGTTATAGTCATTCTGATCGTGGAACTTTTTAGCAAGGGTATGGATAAAGAGAGCTTGGTGAAGCTGCTGCATCTACATCTATGGTTGTAAGCACTTTGCTTTGTTTTCATTAATATAAATATGTGCTTGGTCTGTTTCCTTTAAGTTTCTGTATGTTTTATGAACTTATTCTTTTTATAGATCTATTATGAAGCTAACCATGGTAGAATAGGAATAATGTTTTGTCATTGCTGCTCATTGGATTGCAGAACCTTCTAAAGAGCTTGGAGATAAAGATCATCCTGGATCAAGCAAGGACAAACATTATTAAAGGTATTCCTTTCTTCTTATTCCTTGACTAGTTTAGCCTCATTAGAAGGGATGTCAGTGTTCAACATTTTCACTTTTTTGTCTTGGTTATAGGGGTCTAGTATCCAAGAAGAAATCCACTTGTCCGCAAGGGGATTCTCATGTAACATGCCCCCCAAAGTGAGAAGTTAGAAGACGAAAACTGATGATTGAAGTACTTTGTAGTCTTTTTCCAGCAACGGTACAGACTCATAGAACTTGGTAGAAGATGCACACAACCATCAAACAAATATTATGACATGTTTCAAACCCAAGGCAGGCATACCTATGCTTGAGTGATAAATACTTTCAAGGTATGGCTTCCATAAGATACACTGTGGATCCATAATTATATTAATAAAGAGTATAGCCACCAAAGATACAATGTGGATCTATACTTCCATGACATGAACTGATCGTAGCCATGAAAAAATACACTGTGGATCTACGAGATGACAAGACATAGCCACGAACCAATACAAAGTGGATCTATGTGACAGTATATGTGTCAATGTTCAAAAGAAACTCCATCACAACCTGGGAAAAGTACATATCAGAGTGATCACTCAACCCATGGTCTTCTTACTGATCCCGATGTGGTACAAATCTAACCATGTGAATAGATGTCCTGATGTCGAACATTGTATTAACCATTTGATTACCAGTAAATGATGTAAACCATTAACAAGCGCGAGGGAAATCACCATTGATGTCAATGATTCCAAAGGTACCCTAACACATTTTAACGAATGTGAATAAATGAGATGAAGTCGAACATTCGTGGAATCATCCGATTAGAGGTCAATGATGTAAACCCACTGTCGAAAGCGAGGACGCCTGCCATTGAGGCATGCAGGTCCCAAGGTACTAACTGGTTTCTAGGTCTAGTTCCTGGATAATGTGTTGAAGTCGACAGGAATATACATTACCTTTTTCTCATTTCTTGAGAATCTTGATATTGACGAGTTTAATATATTTTGGGACATTGTGTATATGGGAATGATAAATGTTTTCTCCTTCTCGTAGCATAGCTTTCATCGAAATGAAAAGATTGCATCTTCATCTCTTTGCATAACTTTCGAGTTGGTCAAAACACCATATTGTTCACGCCATTTTCCTATTGAGTAACAACAGCCATAAAATAAAGCGCTTATAAAAACTGATTAGACATTTTTTATACTTTCTGGTAGAAAACCTACATTAGATTAGTTATAGGGCTTTGGAATAGGTGTGAAAGATAAATTTCCAAAGTTGCAAACAAACATAGAATCTTGAGTTAGGGAGTGGTTAAATACACTTATTACATTTTGTCCTGGGAAGCCCTTCTAACACAAGGGTCAATCACGAGGTTGCATTGAGATTGGTAGAGTTACTCACCCTGCTTTGTTGGTCTTGGTGTAGAGGTTGCGTGTATTATGGGGGTCGCTTGAGAGGTATACCCACAATAATAAGTGGAAGCCTTTCAAGTTGATTTCGGGCTAGATACCCTGCCCTTGCGCGTGGATTGGACTATCGACTGTTTCCCCAGGCATCACTGTAGTAATTGGTAACCTTAGTGGCCTATCTCTTTAGGGTCTTTACACAAGGTGACTATGGAGGGGCAAGTTTTCACGGTACCTGGAATCGACGTTGGCCAAACTCACTCGGGCTCCTTGGAGGGTATACCCATGATTATGTGTGGGAGCTTGCACCAGGGTGTAATTCCGTTAAGTAGGTAGTCAACATAACTTTTCCACCCGCTCTATCTCAGCTCCTTCTTACTTTGTTCCCATGACGTTGGATTTCATCACCAACTAGTGAGCTCATTGTGAGAAGGTTTTGTTTGCTTGCTTGCTTACTAGATTTTTAGTGTGTGCTGTTGTTAGGAACCAAACATCAATATAGAATAGAAAAACCTCAGAAAAAATACTCAACGCCTTGAAAAAGAGATAATTTCAGATAATAAGCCTCTTCGAGGGGGCAACCTCCTTTTACCCCACTTAAATGTTCAAGTACAAGATGATTCAAAATGAAAATG
>ML781038.1:273599-284705 GCA_009831015.1 Picea engelmannii | reverse complement strand
AAACTAGTCCCACTCAATTTGGATACTCTAGGAAGAAGTTATGATTGTTTTACCTGGAACACCTTATTGAGACTAGTCAATAGGACTAGTCAGATACCCTATCTTACACAAGGTGTATATACAAATTTAAGATGACCCAGAAGTTGAACTTCTTACCACATATACCTTTCTAATTTCTGTAAATATCCTTTGGAGTTCAGGGTCTGAAACGTTACAATTTTTTTTTTATAGCGCAAATGACGCGATGACTCAGTTCAGGATGATTCCAAAACCCTATCTTGTACAGGCTGTATCTCTGAAAGTATAATCCTTAGGAGCTGAATTTTGAACCCAACATACCTTGATTCATCTACTAAATATCCTCCAAGCCGTTCCTTCTGAAACATTGTAGAAAAAAAGTTATAGCGAAAATTCCAAGGTGTCTCAGATGTAGCAGCGAAACCCCAAGACCTTGAGCTCTGATACCATATGTTAAGAACCAAATATCAATATAGCATAGAAAAACCTCAGAAAAAGTACTCAACACCTTGAAAAAGAGATAATTTCAGATAATAAGCCTCTTCAAGTGGGCAACCTCCTTTTACCCCACTTAAATGTTCAAGTACAAGATGATTCAAAATGAAAATGTCTTCTTGGTATATATATAGGAGACTAGGAGGTATAATTACAACTAATGGCCTAAAGCCAACATAAATAAAATAGAATTACTACTATAATATGCCCCAATTAAGAGGTAATGAGCCAATATTAGGGCTTAACAACTGTTTGTTTTCCATAGTAGACTCTAGGTTGGATCTTTGTTTTAATGGCGTCAGTTCCTGAAATGACCAATGAAGGAACCCCTGCTCCAGGGGAACCTTTTGTTTTTCCTTCTTATGGAAACATTGGACCTCCTCACATTGCTACTTTGAGCCTTTCAGGTCTCACAATTGGATTTCCAGTATGGTTGTTTTCCACTCAGGTAATCCCAAATGCAGTAAGTGCTTTGGTCGTAAGCTCTTCCCCCCAAGAGCATCAACCTCATGTTGATGCTTCGCCTTCTTCACTTGTAAGGTCTTCTTCCATTTCATCTTCTTCACTGAGTGAAAGCTCCAAAGATAGTGTTGCGCCTCTTTTGTCACCTTGGTGAGCAAATAAGAGGTGCTTGCAAGCTCAATTGGGTCTGCTGAGCAGGACAACTGTAGAGAAAAGAGTTAGAGAAAGAAAAATAAAAACTAAGATTAAGAATTAAACTAATAGATGCAATAAAAATTAAAATCATGAGCATAGGGACATAGAAACAAAAAGGAAAAAAAGACCCATGTCACCAATGTTTGAGGCTGATCTATTGATGAAAACAAAGCATTAAGAAGAAAGGGGACTATGAGTCCCTTCTTCCTCCAAGGGAAGGCTCTTGGACCCTCACAAATTGGCTCTTCTTACAACAACGAAAATGGAAAATGGTGATGAAAGAACTCCTTACAAATCCACTCAATGGTGAGATGGATTGCCCAATGTAATGGTGCCAATGTGCTCTTGTCAAGAATGGAGTCCTTAAAACAATATAGGCAGCATAACATTACTTTGAATTCCTTGAGAAAAAGAGGTGCATTCATGGCTTTTTATAGCATTGCATTGGGTTATTGTGTAACTGCTTTGTAGTGTGAAAAGAGGTCATTTAGGGCATTATTAGGTCTTTGACCAACCCACCAGTCGGATCCAGCCCAGATTTGAGGGTCAAATCGGCTTGGGAGTTGAACCATAAGTGGTTGGGAGGTCGACCACTTTCATAAATGCGCCGTTTAGCAGGTGCGCGGATTTTTGCTCTAACAGTCGCGCATCGTGCGCATATGCGCGATTTATACATTCCTGTTCCACGCATGTGCGTGTGCGTCCAATGTCTGCAAAGCGCTCTTCAATTTTTCACTACTTTGTATAGTTTTTGATCTTTTTTGAATGCTATGATATTAATTCAGGGCCATGAATGACTTCATTACTGTTTGACGATGCTGAGTTCTTGTAACCATGTGTGGACGAAATTTCAGTGATAACAGATGCCCCCTGATGGATGAGGTTAGGAGTAGACGTATAGCTGAAATCCATCAATGTTTCTTCTACTGAGAATGTTGTTATAAGATAGAGCAATAGTGGGATTGTTCAGAGCGATCCGTTGGAGAAAAAAAAGGAACCGGTAGGACCTGATCTGCCATGAGGTGTATAAAATAGAAAACTGTGTACAAACGAGGCATGCATGCCCCATGCTCGTGTCATGTAACTCTAAAAAAAGGTGACTGAAGTGTTGGTGTAGACAACTGCAGCGCCCTCGGGGGTGGTGGTGAAAAAGGCAGAAGACAATTCTGCAAAGGAACATACTCTGAACAGTAGGCCGTGATATCGGTAATAAGTAGCAACAATGATGTGGGCATTGATAGCCCTGCCAAGTTTAGAGGTCTTCAGCAAATAAAAGAACTAACTGCAATAGTCACAAAGTAAGACCCACCGTAACATGAGAAAGTGTTGGTGTCGAATGTTATGGGGGTCAACGACAGCAGGGAGCAATGGTGTTTCACCCTGTGCCGTCCGAGATCTCTCATTGAATAGATAATGAAAATCAAGATACTGTCACCCTTATGGAAAATTGTACTGATGTCGACAAAAGGGGAACAAGACTCCCAGAAGCAAAGGGCTTCATGAAATCTACTGAGGTGAGAAAGTGGCAGAGGTACATGGACGAAGTCGAGAAGTGGGAGGACTCAAGACTGCTCCTTGGTTGGAGGGTGTATGAGATAAAAAGTGGTCGCAATTGTGTAACGAGGTCGAGTGTCAGAGGTACGACAAGACCGGTGATAAGTTGTGCCAGAGGCGGGACAAGGTGAACAAATTCAGAGGGTAGAGGTAAGTGACCTGTGGGGTACTATGAAGATATGGACGATGCCGGCAAGGGTAGATGATAAGTAATGCTCCAACCAAGGGTGACATGGGTTGCGTTTGGCCAAAAGGAGGGAAGTAGGTCGCCAAAGGTGATGACAAAAAAGATAATGTAAGGATTGGAAATAAAGGTGTTTGTACAATAAATAATGAATAATTGGGGAGAAATGTACAAATACAGAAACGGGTGCCCCAGTGTGATATGGGTGGCCCACGTAGGGCATAATTTGCTTCTAAAACTGATGAAGGGTGGGGGCCCCATTGGCGAGTTTCTGTATGAGGTAGGTGAAATGAAGGTAGGTTCACAGATGGGCAAACGGATTGTGGATGAAATGGAGGGTTCATGATACTACAGAGGTGCAGGTAAAAAATAGAACCGTAAAGAGATAATCTGGGAGTCCGTGTGGGAAAGCTAGCAAAATGAGGAGAAGGAGTATGTGGCTGATTCGCGACATGATGAAAAACTATCGGGACTCCCATCCCTAAAGGGTAAGGAAAGACAACATGAGTGTCAAAAAGTGGCAAAAGGTGATATGCATGGAACAACTCATGTGGGTAAGAATGCTACCGAGTAACAGTACCGAAGATGCAAATGGAGGCGTGGGTACTGCAAATTCGGGAATGGGGATCCTAGAGGCCAATATTAGAGGGTGTAACTGGAAATGTATATGCGATACAGCGGGGAAGACTACATGCCAGTGCTGAGTATATACCTGAAGGGTTTGTGTTGATGGATGATGATCAAGTACCTGCACACATGAAAACCAAATACCCAAAGTGAGGAATATTTGAAGAGAATCAAAGATATGAGCACGTATTTGATAAGTGTGACTATGCGCATGCGTAACTGCCCATGGTATGAAAAAAAGGTGCCCCGGGGGCGCAGGATGAAAAGCGACCCAGGGACTGCTGTGATGTAGGTGACGGGATGGTGATCTCGTGGCTGAAGATGGATTGAAAAATGGACACCGTGGGCTCCCAGAATGGTGAGTGGAAATTTGGCAAAAGGCCTATATATAGCTGTAGGGCCCACATTGCCACCTCATTTGTACTTGCTGCAATAGTGACTGGACGAGCAGTTTTCAGAGGAGATTGGGAGATTCAGGGAGGACAAGGCATCCGATTGAGGATCTGCGAGTATCAGGTTAGTGGTCTAATCATCCTGCATAGAAATAGGTTTTCAATTTTTGGGCAGGGGCTGTACGGAGGACCGTACAAAGGTATTTAGGGGGTATGGGCCCCACATGCACGGGCGATACATATGCGCGCCTGCCCATCGGATATACGCGGATGGGGGCGTGGGAGAGGGGATTTAAGGCGCGCTCGAAGGGTGCGCCTATGAGTTGAACAAGCACGCACCAGTGCGCGTCTGTGGGTTGAACATGCACGCATAGGGGCACGCCTGTGAAACAAAGAGGTGCACATTGATGCGCACCTGTGTAGTGAACAGGCGCGCATGTGTGCGCACCTGTGTAGTGAACACGCGTGCATGTGTGCGTGCTTGCGAGTAACAAAATCGCGCCTAGGAGGCAAGGTTGGGGTGTATAAAAATGAGTCTTTTTGATGTTGTGGATGGTTTCTTGAGCTGATATAGGGCTCTGTGTTGTCTGCAGGAGGACGGTGGTAACAATGCCAGTGGGGTGGTGAGAGCGAGATTGGGCTCAATTGTGAGACACCATGGCCATTGAGGAGCCCGGTGTGCGTGCGACTTTGGCAACCTGTGGGTTGCTAAAGTTCTTTGAGTGCCCATTGATACAGGCATAGGAGTATCTGTTACAGTTCCTGATCTAGATGTGGAGTTCGAAGCTGCACTGCTTCCTCGTGCGAGGAGAGCAGATCCCCTTCACTGCGGTGGAGGATGTATATTTCTTGATTAGGCTCCCCTTTCGGGGAACGCCCCTACCGGCGGAGTCGGTGCTGCCTTGGAGTACTTTGCTCGCCGATATTGGCCAGAGATATTTTTCAGGTCAGAACTTTATGTCCGGGACGGTGGTGAGTATATCGGCAATAGATTCCCTAGAGCATCGCTGTATAGCAGTGATGATTATGCGGGTATATGGGTCACTGGCGACCTAGCAGATTAGTGGTGGCCAGCTTCTGGTGTTGGAGAGAGTGTTGGCCGGCGAGTATTTCTCTTGGGGGCTAACGCTGCATGCAAGGATGGTGGCGCAGTTGGACCACTGTCGGTCTACTGGTGCAGGGGAGTTTTCTTTCGGATCCATCCTAGTGGCCTGGTTTCTAGAGAGGGTGCCGATGTTGCGCCCGAGGATTCTATTGAGTGTGCCTAGGGCGCGAGAGCCGCGGTTGAGGTGGTGGTCGACTGTATTGCTTCGCCATGGTGGTGGTGAAGGGGGCCACTTCTTTTCGGCAGAGGCAGCGCAGGTATGGCAGCAGATGCCACAGGTGATTTTGCGGTACCCCTATGCCAGAGTGGACTTCCGGTATGATTAGGATATGGTGCTACCTCCTGGGGAGGTTTTTGATCATCGAGGTATGTTGATTGATGATGTAGATATGTATGATTGCGTATTTTTTGAGATAGTCATCCATATGTTTATGATATAGATACTGATACTATCTGTTGTTTGTTTGTATGTGCAGATGTGGCACCTCGCAGGCGTGAGGTAGAGTTGCAGAGAGCGCTGGCTCATCGGGAGCCGGAGAGACTGCCGCGGGGAGAGAGACGTTGGCGGGAGGATGCTGCGGGGCGACCAGCTGAGCCAAAGAGGGCAGCGAGGAGGCACCGGTTCGATGACCCTGGTGCGGGGATATCACACGCTCCTCTGGCAGTGGCCGGAGTGGATTATGATATACGCCATCGTTTGGAGACGGTTTTACAGGATGTGCTTGAGGGCATGTGGTCACGTATCCAGGACGAGAGTTTCCTGGAGTAGTGTGTGGGGGTACCGCCACCATGGCGGTTCGTAGTGCAACGAGCAATAGTGGTTGTTGCTATGACGAGTGGACACCTGCCACCGGGGCAGGAGGTTCCTGTAGGGAGGTGGACCACCACCGCCTGAGGCAGGAGGTGGTGGGCCACCACCGCCTGAGGGAGGAGCAGGTGGTGGTGCGATAGAGGCACCATGAGCGGTGCATGATGTATATCTTTTTGTTTTGTTGTATATAGGCTGGTGAGCCCATTTTTGTACCGAGGTGCTGCATTGGCCCGCGGATACATGTATTTTTGTATGTAAATCATTCGGATGGCCTGATGGGATTTTATATATACATGAGTATACATATTTTGAGATCCATATGTTGTCTACATGTTTTTTTCTGATGAGTTGATTACGTCCATTCTATATATATGCTGTGACAGGTTTTGTGATATGTTTATGTATGTGTAGCTTGATGTGATATATGCCAATCTAACACCATGTTAGCTATGTGATCTATTATTTGATTCAATTGTCTTGGAATATGTGTAAATGTAATGGAATCAAAATGTCGAGATAACATCCTAACCTGTAGGTATTTGTGAAAGAGGCACGGATCGCACACGCGGTACACATTGTTGAGCTGGAGAACGACTAGTTGAGAGTCGAGGAAGACGCTAAGGTGATGAATATGATGATGCTGGGCGTCGACCAGGAGGCCAATGACAGCAGTGTATTTGGCTTGGTTGTTGGTTGCTGACCCCAAACATATGCTGCTTGAATGGAGCATTTCATGTGAGGGGGTGTAGAGAGCCCAAGCAACCAAAGCAAGATTTTGTGTCCAACGGCTGGCACCGTCGGCGTAACCGATGTGGTAGGTTGGTGGAGGAAGCATCTATCAATAGCACAAAGGATAATTTAGACGTGAGCGGAGGAGAAAAAAGATTAAAAACGCTAGAAAAAGAAATAACCTAAAGAAGAATGACTACTTTTAAGCGTAAAATTTCTTGAGATACAACCCGTTGACGGGTTCTTTTAGAGAGAGGCCTTCGGGGGAGGCTAGGATGTATGCGCCTTTGGTGAGGCAATGTTGGATAATGTATGGGCCATGCCAAAGTGATTCAAATTTGTCGTGGCCAAAGGTATCATGAGCGATATCATAAGCCATGATGAGGTCACCTTCACGGAATGATCGAAGGTTGAAATGGCGATCAAAGGCAGCCTTGGATCATTTTTTAGCTGCCTCGTTGTTCTGTAAGGAAGATCGACGATCTTCATCCAGATACTCCAAGTTTAACAAGCGCTGCTCCATTGGATCAGTGTCAGGTAATAGCTCAATTGTGGTGCGTAAGGTGGGAATTTCACACTCGATGGGAAGAGTTGCCTCGACCCCATGGACTAAATGGAACGGTGTGAAACCAGTAGCGGTCTTCACAGCTGTTCGATAAGCCCATAGTGTAGAAAATAACATATGATGCCAATTGGTTTTATGTTTATTAACCGTGCGCTGTAACATGGTTTTGAGGACTTTGTTGACTGCCTCGACATGTCTGTTTGACTGAGGGTAATATGGTGAGGAAAACTCGTGAGAGAATCCTAACCGAGATGAGAGTTCGATGAAGATATCATTCTCAAAGTGTTTCCCATGGTTGGAAACAAGTTGGAGGGGTACTCCAAAATGGGATATGACGTGGTTAAAGAAAAAACGCGTTGTAGTGTCAGCGGTGTTGTTGAAAGTGGGCATAGCTTCGACCCATTTGGTGAAGTAATCAACGGTGACAACGATGTATTTGTGATCATTGCTGGAGGGGGGATTACAAGTCATGAAGTCGATGCCCCATTTACAAAAAGGGTTGACAGTAATGACAGGGTGGAGAAGAGCGGGGGGATCCCGGGCTTTGTTGGCATAGAGCTGACATTGCTCACATCGTTTCACGGCATGAATGCAATCATGAAACAAAGTAGGCCAAAAGTAACCGGCTCGGATAATCTTTTGAGCAGTGGATATACCCGAAATATGGCCCCCACATGCACCGCTGTGGCAGTCGTTTAAGACTCTATCGACCTCATCAATAGTCAGGCATCGACGAAGAATGGTGTCGATGCCCCGCCAGTATAGGATGTCTCCGATGAGAAGGTAGCGGGGGGCCTGATGGTGAATACGTCGACGATCATCCCGTGACAGGTGGTTACCAAAATTTTGAGTTCGGAGGTAGACGATAAGGTCGCTAAACCAGGGATCATCCGAAGTAATGTAAAAGAGATGTTCGTCGGGAAAGTTGGTATTGACGGGGGTACTAGTGGTGTCAGAGGGGAGGGCTGTGACAAGTTCGGCGAGAACGAGGGCCTTCTTACTCTTAGGTGTTGAGAACTCGAGGTCGTACTCCTGAAGAATAACGATCCATCGAGCGAATTTGCCATTAACTTGCCGACGACGTAGCAAGTACTGCATAGGGTTGGAATCTGCGACGACCTTTGTGGTGCGAAGCAGAATGTAATGGCGCAATTTCTGGACTGCGAGGACAACTGCAAGAGAAAGTTTCTCTTCATGTTTATACTTCAAGGGTGGCCCTGAGAGGTTTTTACTAACGTAATAAAAGACGTGTTCACGATTGTCATCTCCGAGATGGACGAGGGCGCTGGCTACTGATACAGCTGATGCTGATATGTAGAGGATATAGTCATGATTATAGTCAGGTGCACTAATTAAAGGTGCATTTGAAAGTGCTGCTTTAAGATCATCAAATGACTGTTGGGCATGGTCGTCCCAGTGAAATGGGATGTCGTGATGTAGTAAGCAAAGGAAACCGTGTGCGCGTATGGCGTAATCCGAGACAAAGTGTCTAAGAAAGTTAGCTTTGCCCTGAAGACTCTGAAGTTGTCGTAAATTCTGGGGACGTGGAATTTCAGTGATAGCTTGGACTTTGAGGGGGTCCACGGTAATACCGATTTGCGAAACAATAAAACCGAGGAGGCGTCCTGCGGTGACACAGAACACACACTTGAGAGGATTCAAGCGGATGTTGTACTGACGACATCGTTGAAAGATGATTCGTAAATCATCGAGATGCTGGGTGTGTTTCTTGGATCGAGCTATGAGGTCATCCAAGTAGGCGAGGATGATATTAGCCAGATCGTGAAAGATGTATGTCATCGCCCACTGGAAAGTTGTGCTGGCATTTTTTAAGCCGAAAGGCATGACACGATATGCAAAAGTGCCCCACGGGGTAGTGAATGCGGTTTTATACTGATCGGCTGGGTGAATTTGAATTTGGTTATAGCCAGAGAATTCGTCCATAAAGGAGAGAGCCTCGTGGTCAGTGCAGTCGTCGATAATTTGATCGATGAAAGGCGTTGGAAAGTTGTCTTTGGGACATGCGTTATTGAGATCGCGAAAGTCTGTGCAAATGAGGATAGTGCCCTATTTTTTGTCGATGGGTACAGGGTTGGAAACCCATGAGGTACAAGCGATGGGGTAAATAAACCCGACAACATGTAATTTGTCAATTTCGGCTTTGATAGCCGCGGCTTTGGATGGGTGTAGCGGTCGCTGTTTTTGGCGAACTGGTGTGATGTCGGGCCAGGTGTCGATGCAATGTTCGAAAATAGAGGGATCGAGTCCAGGCATTTCCGTGTATGACTAGGCAAAAATATCCCTATATTTCTGGAAGAGGGCTTTATATGCGTCAATTTCCTGAGGAGTGCAAGCAGCTCCAATGATGATTTCTTCGACGATGCCATTTTTAATGGAAATGTTGATTTTGATGGTGGGGGAAATGTTGGCCATATTACCTTCTTCAAAAGCATAAGGGGCAGTAATGGGATTGTGGAACCAATCGATAGGCCTTGACGGGATAAAATCCTTGGTTTCAACCGCGTAAATGGGGTTTTGGTTAGGAGGCATGGGGGCTTCCTGTGGAGAGAAGAGTGCGGGGTGATGTAGCGCATCCCAGGGAGAGTTCGGGTGGTTTAGCTCTTCCAGTATTTCCTCGTCGCATTGGAAACGCCGGGAATACAAGGGGTTGTGAGAAGTGATCTCAGTGACAATGTGGTTGCCCCCTAATGAAGAAGCAGGGGGAACATGGTTAGGAGATGGTGAGGGTTCAATCGACATAAACCATATATTAAAGTACTGAGGGGTACCCATGGTGGTTGGGTGGAGAGTGTCCGTAGGGGAATGAGCAGGAGAGTTTGGGGGTAAATCCTCAGATACGTCATCTAAGAACCATGGAGGTGTTGGGAGTGCCTCGGGCTAGGGAGAAATGACATGAAGATCCTCTAGTGACGAGGTAATGTCAATTATCGCCTCTACGGGTCTGTGAAGCAGGGCCAATTACCGTTGCCTGTATTCAAGGATCATGGGACACTGGTATGTAAAATGAGCTAATGAATCACAGAGAGAGCAAGGGCATCTCATACGTTCATTGACTGAAGTGGTGACATAGCGAATGTCAGTGATATTTGTTGAGGAGGACGTAGCAGGACTGGGGTTGTTCTGGAAGTTCTGGCGCACTGTGGCTAATGTCTGCCGAAAGCGTGGCAGTGTTGGGAAATGATGGGTGTAATGGCCATACTCTGAACAGATAGCACAAGCGTATTTGGTCCTCAACCCTTTACTACTGGGAGGGTGGGTGGTAGTGGTGGGTTTTGTGGGAGTTTGATTGAGGGGGATCAAATTCCGTAGTTCAGGTAGTGATGGATAGTTGTTGGTTTGGTGGCCCTCTTTTTCACNGGATGGTCAAGGGACCATCTCAGGTGGGTGTAAATACCACACTGGGATTGCTAACACCATATTAGGTAGTGTGAGCGTTGCGGCTACCTGAAAAGCTTCTATATAGGGTGGAGGGTAAAAGAAGGGAATTTGAGTGAGGGGTTGGGGAACTGTCTCCCAAACTGGACTATGTCCTTGGGGAGAGGTGGAATCGTGTACTGGGGGGGGTCAACGAGTGTCCAGGGGGGTTTTGAGGAGGGGTTTCTGTGACGTTTGGGACATCAGATATGATAGAAGCCTCTGTAGGAGGAGGGGTATCTTCTGTGTGAGTTCTGTTAGATGATATGACACATACTTGATTAGTAGGATGAAGGAGTTGTGGTGCTCCATGGTATGTCCCTAACAAGGATGGATCTTTAAAAATCCCAGGACCCATCTTGATGAGTGGATATGCGTTGTGGTTTGTGTAGATGAGAGGAAGAATGTTATCGAGGTTGGCAGATGGGTTAGGCTCATAATGTGAGACTTGGTCGATGGTCACGATCTTCCCATTGTGGGGGAACATCATTGTCCGAAAGATGGAAGATGCCACTGCCTTCATAGCGTACATGT
>ML781038.1:246681-268154 GCA_009831015.1 Picea engelmannii | reverse complement strand
TTAAAACAATATAGGCAGCATAACATTACTTTGAATTCCTTGAGAAAATGAGGTGCATTCATGGATTTTTATAGCATTGCATTGGGTTATTGTGTAACTGCTTTGTAGTGTGAAAAGAGGCCATTTAGGGAATTATTAGGTCTTTGACTAGCCCACCAGTCGGATTCAGCCCAGATTTGAGGGTCAAATCGGCTTGGGAGCTGAACCATAAGTGGTTGGGAGGCCGACCACTTTCATAAATGCATCGTTTAGCAGGTGCGCGGATTTTTTCTCTAACAGTCGCGCATCGTGTGCATATACGTGATTTATACGTTCCTGTTCCGCGCATGTGCGCGCGCGCCCAATGTCTGCAAAGCGCTCTTCAATTTTTCACTACTTTGTATAGTTTTTGACCTTTTTTGAATGCTGTGATATTAATTCAGGGCCATGAATGACTTCATTACTGTTTGAAGATGCTGAGTTCTTGTAACCATGTGCGGACGAAATTTCAGTGATAACAGATAGTAACTCGGTGGATAAGAAGAAGAAAAAAAGGAAGAATAAGAAGAAGAAAAATAAGCAAGGATCCACACTCCCAACCACTGCCAGACATGTTGGAAAGAAACCAATTACTATTGATCATGCTGGGAGTGTTGATCATGCCAAGAAAACCTAAACAACCCGTAAGCTCAAGTACCCTTGCAGGCTTTGTAAGGGTAGCCATCTTCTTAAGGATTGCCCTAGTCTATCCAAGGTTATAGAAGCATGGTCTCCACATCCTCGCCAACCCATGTCGTTAGCCTCTGAACAACAAGCTGATGACTTCCCGTCGACTAGTCATGATATAGTTGGGAAGAAGAAAAGTAGAGCTAAGTTCCCATGTAAGTTATGCAAAGGGCGTCATCTAACTCATATTTGCCCTCGTGTGGACAAAGCCTCGAAATTACTGGAAGACATGACTGTTTCATAGCCTCAACTTCCAGCTTCTTATCACAAGCCTTCTCTCAACCCACCTGTAGTTGATGGAATGATCACTCTAGTTCCCCCGTCGGTCATTCCAGTTGATCAAGTGGTCAATCTGGTCATGTCCTTAATTGAACCAGTTGACAAAGTGGTCGATCCGATCCCATCATTGGTCAATCCCACTCTCCCTTTAGAGAGTGTTAACAAAGTGGTTGATCTGATCCCATCGTTGGTCGATCCCACTCTCCCGTTAGAGAGTGAAACACAAGTAGTCGATCCGTTTCCACCTGTCAACCCCATTCTCCCCTTGGAGAATGAAACCCCAAGTGGTTGATCTGATCTCTCCATCGGTCTATCCTACTCTCCCGCTAGAGAGTAAACCTGATATTGCCCATGTTTTTCTTATTGATACAGAATCTACCATGCCGGGGGCTATTCCTCCTTCTCCTGTGGAACCCCCTCCAAGTTATATGGCCATCCATTTTGATTGGGGTGTGCTAAATGGACCTCGTCTTCCCACTCACATTCCTTTCCAGATTATAGTACAGGTTTGTGGTCGAGACGTTCCTCAGACACTGATAGATGAAGGTGCATCTGTTAGTATTTTGTCCTCTTTTGCTTGGCAAGCTTTGGGTTGTCCTCCACTTGCGCCGGTTACGCAAAATCTGTTAGCTTTTAACAGAAGAACTAATCAACCTTTAGGGACCCTTCCTTAGTTTCCTATAACTTTGGGAGGGAAAACTGTCTTTATTGACGTCATGGTAGTCCAAGACCCCTTGGATTTTGCTTTACTCCTTGGGCGAGATTATGTCTATGCCATGAAAGCTATTGTGTCTACTCTTGTTCGTGTGATATCTTTCCCTCACGATGGACGAGTTGTGATTATTGATCAACTTTCATTCATTGACCTTGAATAGATTGCCTCCCTAAATGGTTCTTATATGCATACGGTATTGCCCCCGCCACAGGTCAATTATGTGGTGTTGTCGCCCATGGCTTCAACTTCTGATGACTTAGATCTAGTAGTTGACACGGTGATCTATTCAATAGGGTTGTTACAGCATGATCTCTTTATTCCTGTCACGACCCTCGACATGGTGTCCTTCCAGAGTGTGTTTCTTCCTTCTAGTGAAGACCTCTTGGAAGCCATGACCAAGTTTTGTCCCTTGACATGGTCTCCTTCCCAAGCGTTGTCCTCTTGGAATCCATGATCAAGAAGACTTCGAGGATAGTTTTTGCGTTTCTGACGCAACCTTGTTAAAAAATGAAACAGAGGTCTTTGAGCATGATTTTATGATTTCAAGCTCGTTAAAAAATGAAACCAGTTATGAGGATAGTTTTTGCGTCTCTATGGAAACCTCGTTAAAAAATGAAACAAAGTTTATGAGCATAGTTTCCGTTTCTGTGTCAAGCTCGTTAAAAAATCAAACAGTGTTTTGACGATTATACCTAGAGTCACGAGCATAGTTCTTCTCATGTGTTAAGCTCATTAAAAATGAAACAACTTCCCCCTCTCCGTTTGGGTCAAGTCCTACGTATAGTATTTAAAAGATTCATTTCATTCTCCTTTGCAGTCAGATGAATTGAAGCTTGGGGGGCATATACTTTCAACCTCTGGACTTCATGCTGAAGTAGAGCCGCTAGTTTCTTAAGCTAGGGGCTAAGTACCAACCATCCATGTGTTATGCGTTGGGAAGTCCAAGCATAGTTTTCTATGGTTCAAGCTTGTGTAAAAATGAAACCACTTTCCTCAAGCATAGTTCCCTTTGGTTCAAGCTTGCGTAAAAATGAAACCAGCTCCAAGCATATTTTTCTCTGGTTCAAGCTTGTGTAAAAATGAAACCAGGTCCAAGCATAGTTTTTTTTTTTTTAAAGCTTGCGTAAAAATGAAAACAATCCCGAGCTTAGTCTTTGTTCTTTCTCATGCTCGTAAATACATGAGAATAAGTTACTGAGCTTAGTGTTTGTTCTTTTTCATGCTTGTAAATCAATGAGAATGTAACTGAGTATACTTTTATCACTTTTTTGGACTTGTAAAGGTTATACGAAAAATGAACCCCCTGGAGTTCCCTTTAAGTTCTTTTCAGACTCTCTAAACATGAAAAGATTGCCGAGCGATCTTGTTCTTTTCATGCTCGTAAAGGTATTTGAAGAAAATGTTCAGTGAGCGATAGTTTAGCACTTTTTCGGTCTCATCGAACTAATTTACGAAAAAGGAATTGGGAGAGTTCTCTTTAAGTTTTTTTCAGACTCTCAAAACATGAAAAACCCCTGAGCTTTCTTACTTTGGATTCATAAAACAAACATTGAAAGGCCCATGTGGGACCGAACCACTCCTTCCTAGGGTTTGTTAAACATACTCCAAGGGACTCATCCGAAGGATGAGATTACATTACAAGCATATGTTATCCTCCTCAAGCTTGTGTAAAAATAAAGAGGTACTCACCAGAAATGGTGGGGGAAAATTTGGGAAAGAAATGTATCTAAACCTATACTTTATGGAAGAGTCACTTTTGAACATGACACCCTTTCACTCGCCTTGTGTCTAGGTTGGAAAATCCGCTCGTCTCTTGATCATACTCCTATAAGATTACAAATTGGTCTGTGATCCTTGTTGTTGAGTCAGTATTTCCAAGATAGTTGTCGTGTCGTCAATATGTTCAAAGAGAAATTCAACCCGGAAAGCCTTCTATTGCATTGGCCATTTCTGCAGTCTTTAAGCCTTCTGTTGCATCGGCCATCCTTGAGTTAGTGCTGAATCACTTGTTACTTTGATCTACATCAAATCTTGTTACTTGTTTCGTGTCATGGATGTGGGATACATTAAGGCCCTCCTGTGACGAGTCTTTTCTTGTCGACTTCAGCTCATTATCTAGGAATTAGAATTAGAAACTAATTGGTACCTTGGAACTTGCATGCCTTAATGGCAGGTTTCCTCACTTTCGACAGTGGGTTTTCATTATTGACCCATGATTGGGAGATTCCGTCGAGTGTTTGACTTCAACTCATTTATTCACATTCGTTAGATTGTACTAGTGTACCTTGGGAGTCATTGACATTAATGGTGATCTCCCTCGCACTTGTTAACGGTATACACTAATGATTGGTAATCAAGTGGTTTCTACCATGTTTGACTTCAACACATGTATTCACACGGTTAGATTCGTACTATAGAGTGGTGGAGATGAAGACCCTGGATCTTTTTTGACAGATTTAGGTTGTGTTGGAGTATATTCAGTTTGTACTGTTGCATAGATCCACATTGTATGTCTCGTGGCTATGTTCAAATTTGAGTCTTTAACACATAATCCACAGTGTATTTTTGGTGGCTATGTTCAGATTTGAGTCATATCGGCATGGATCCACAGTGTATGTTTGGTGGCCATGACATGTCTTACTTGACATGGATCTTCGCATGTTGACATTTATGCTTTGAGTCATTTGTATTATGAGTATGAGAATGCCTACCTCAGTGATGATATACTATTGTACTCTATTTCCTTGTTTGTTGGCAGGTTTCTAACCAACTGTTCCTTGTTCCCTACACGCACTCGACAAAGTATTTCAACTATCACTCTGTTCTAACTTCATACTTTGGGGGGATCTCTATTACACATTATTTTCATCACCCCTATGACCGTTAATGATGTAAACCTATCTATTGCCTTCAGAGGGGTTAGTGGTCTGAGTTCTTGAAGAAAGAAGAGAGAAGAACTTTTCCTGAGAAAAGAAGTTGCATTCTTCTTTGGAAAAACCCTATTAAAGAGGATGTTCACAGGTTTCTATATAGGCAGGGTGCGAGAATGCCTGATTCTCGTAGGCTACACCATAGTTGGGTTGCAAGAGGTTCGCAGGTTGCTCTATAAGTAGGGTGCGAGAATGCTCATACATGGGAAAAATAAGCATTTTCTTGATGCTTCTAGAAGAAGAAACTTCCATGATGAGGTGGCATCCGAATGGTTTGGATCTTACTCGCTTTCATGATTTAGTGGGATCATCCTAACCTCCTCTCCTTATAAAAGGAGAGGAGCTCTCATGGAGAAGGGCTAAGTTGGATTTGGCTTGGAACTATTAGCTTGGTTGGAGTGTCTCTGAGTTTTGCCTTTGTCAAGATAGATTATGAATATTATCGGATATGTGCTCTCAGAATTCTTGGAATGGAAGTGTGTGGGGAACAAAGGACAACTGGAAGGGACCTTATGACATCAAGGCCATGGTTGTAATCTCTCTTTCACATTTAATATGATACAGTGATATGATTCTTTCCTATAAAGCTTGTGTTTTATTGTATGATTCCTTGATAACATACATAGGTTTATATTGATTTTATGCTATTACTATCACTTTGGTTGGTTGCGTTCTTTTGCCAGATCATCATTATATGAGTGTTGGAATGGAGCTAGGATGGCGATAGTGAGAGGAAGCGACGTTTAAATGGTATGTCACCTATCCCTCTTTAGTTAGTAAATTCAATATTTAAAACTTAAGGAAAGCATCATGTTCTGGTGTGTTTTGTTCTAGATCTAGGTGAATCTACGAAGATCAGTTAGTGTCCGCACCTACCGATTTATCCAATAAAAATCCACCCAAATCCCGTCCTTGGAGAAAACAAAGCCGAGGAGTTGGCCTGATTCGACAGCAAAAATAAACTTATATGGGTTCAAATGAATACCTTAGAACCGACATCGAAGAAAAATAGCTCGTATATGACCATAATGGTCTGATCGACTAGATGAATGGGTAGGTAAGTCATCGAGGTAAGGTTCCACAGTATGTTTTATATCATGGAAAGCATATGACATGGCCCACTGGAATGTAGCACCAACATTTTTGAGGCAAAATGGTAGCTTCTGAAAGGCGAAAGCTCCCCACGAGCAGATGAAGGCTATCTTATGCTGATCAACAGGTAAAATGTCAATCTGGTTGTACCCTGAGAAACCATCCATGAAAGAGAAAATTACGCTACCAGTGCAATTATCAATAATCTAGTCAATGAAGGGCATAGGGTAATTGTCTTTTGGACAAGCCTTATTGAGATCTCTGTAATCAACACAGACACAAATGGTCCCTTGTTTCTTAGTGACAATAACAATGTTCGAAACCCATTCCATCAAGGGGACAGGATAAATGAAGCCATATTTCAATAATTTCTCAACTTCTGCTTTAATAGCTGTGGTCTTTTTAGGATGGACCGGGCGAAGTTTCTGTCGAACAATTTTAACACCTGGGTAGGTTTTTATTTCATACATGATGATCGACGGATCGATCCCTGGCATCTCTTCATAGCTCCAAGAGAAGACATCACATAATTCTTTAAATAAAATGGTATAAGAGATCACTTCCTCGGGCAAACAAGTATCACCGAGATTAATATTTTCCACGACCCCTTCCTTGATTGAAATGTCAATAATGACCGTAAATGAAATGTTGCCTAAATTCCCCTCATAAAGAGTATCTTGTGTGAGGATGGGAGATTGCGGAAAATGGACAACATCGGGAGGGAATATAGAGTGTATATCTTCCTGAATTTCCTCAAGTGGTTCAAGAAAATAAGATTGATTATGGTTATCATCCCAAGGTAGTTATTCAATGTTAAGCATTTCCATGATAGATTTGTCAGAAGGGAAAATTTGGGAAATGTAGTCGAACATAGACGACAAGGAAGTCAACCAAGATGGCATCGAGTAACTATCGGGTGCCAATAAATGTTGGTCATCCGAGGAGGGAGAGGCAGTTTGGATAGCAACACATGATGCCTCTACTGGAATAAGTGGCATGGCATTACCTAGCTCATGAAATTCCAAAGGACTAGGTACAACCCAAGGGTCAGATGATTCCAAGGATTGGTAAGTCGTAGTCGAAATCACATTTATGGTGGAAATATGATGTGTGGTAGGCGGAAGTGGTGTAGGGAAGGTACCCATAAGGCTAGAATCTTTCAGCAAGCCAACACCAACGATTTCATACGTGATCTTGTGATCTCCCAAAAAGGGAATATTGTTGGCAGCGGGAGTGTGAGCATCGAGTGTACAGTAATCTAACTGATCGATAGTTACAATTTTACCTTGATGAGGAAATTACATGCATCGAAACACTGAAGAGGCTATGATATTCATATCATAAAACCAACTTCTTCTGAGTAGCAAGTTGTAATCGAGAGGAGCATTGACCACCTTGACATCAACATAAACAATTTCATTTCCTAACTGAGCAGATAAGGACTGCAATAGTCTATGAGGATGAAAACCTCACCCGTCGAATGCTCATAACATCGTAGGGAATTGAATAAGTGCAAGTGATTTTAACCCTTTCCAATAGGCCAACGACATGACACAATTAGAAGCTCCCTAATCAAGTATAGTGCAATGAATGTGTTGATTATGAACCACAACATCAATCTGAAATGCAAGTTGGTGAGAGAGCCGCGACTTAAAATTATCCAGGTTAAACGTGATGTTATTAGACGACTTGGGATCAAAAGTGTCAATGGTAGCAAAGAGCGTTCTATGTTGATTGGGACAGTTCTGTAGAACTTCTAATGCAGACATAGCACACGGGGCTTGAGCCAAATCTTCAACAATGTTTTAGTTTTGGGCAGCTCGTGAATTAGGAATAAAGTAGATTTACGGATGGTTCTCTTAGGAGGGCATAATATAGATTTGTAAGTAGGCTTCTCTTTTTGTAGTGACCTAGATGGAGGACAAACAAAAGGAGAACTAACGGTCCGAGGAGAAGGATCCGGTAATGAACCATTAGAAACTTTTTCTTTAACAGGTTTAATTGGAGTGTCGTAAGTTGTAGAGAGAGTTGTTAGATCAATACCACTAAACATATAAATTTGAGCACTCATGGAGGCTTCATCATTAGAAGGGTGGTTGGAACTGCCCCCTGGAGAGGGTGTTTGAGCAACCATAGATTGCTACTGAGGAAAAGGCTGAGTAAGCACGGTGGGTTGGGAATTTCCCTTGAAAATTTTTGTCACTTCATCGTGATGTGGACAGTCTCGAGTGTAGTGATCGTCACCACAAATGAGACATGGGAATTTCGTTTTTCCGCCGTGGTTTCTTTTCATTAGCAGGTGATGGGTTTTGAGCTTTAGGTTGTTCATTAGTGTTATTCTTATTGGGTTTTTTCTTCATTTTATTCTTACCTCCGAATTGTTGTGAAGGGGAAAACGAAACTGCATTCACCTTAGAGATCTGAGTGTGGGGGAAGGTAGAGGAGAGTGATGTCGAACTGGGAGTGGATGCTGGAGCAGAATGCTGCGCAGTGCCAGTTGATGAGGAAGCAGATTATGTTTTGACGGAGCTTATAAGACCATCCACATGAGATGAAGATGAAGGTTTGGATGGATCGGTAGTGGCCCGGGTAGCATCTGGGATCAACTCATACAAAGTACGAGATTGTGAATAAACTAAATCTAAGTACTGAGCCCGAGAAATGGCTTCTTCCTCAGTGACTACGTCACCCATGGAGACATCATGAGCGATCAAGGGTAAAAGTGATTTGGTAAACCATTATGCCAATAAATGGTCAGTAATGATCGCTTTGATCAACCTTCGTCGTCATCTCCACTCGAGAATATGATCAGAGATATGTACGGAGTTAGTATGATGAAGGGAGGTCAAGAGTTCGGTACCCGTCTCATATCGAATGGGTAGTTGAAAGTGCGTGAGAAAGGACATGGCGAGGGAGTTGAAATCTTGGAAAGAACCACATGGAAGTTCAATGTACCACTTGGCTGCAGAGCCCGTAAGTGTTCGCTGAAAAAGACGTAAAGGTATAGAATCGTCCATTAAGGAGTTTGATGAACACCATAAATGGAAAGTCATCACATGGTTATTCAGATCTTCTCCAGGTTTACCGTCAAATTTTAGAATATCAGAAGGTAATTTAGTCAGAATCACTGGCCAAACACGTGAATGGAATATAGGATCATTGGTCAACCAAGACAAGTCTGGGAGATCCAAAGTAGCGAGGAACAATAGCTTTCAGTTAAATTGAGGGTGATACTAGTGTGGCATGGGGACACCAGTAGGACCGTAAACTAGGTTAGATGGGTAATTGTAGCTAGTAGGTCCTCCTACATGCGGTTGTTGCTGACTAGAATAAGCATGATTCAATGATGGTTGGGAAACATGTGCAAATGAAGGATAACCAGATGGGTTCTAATGATTATAAGATGAATTTTGTGTTTTCCCATAAGGGGGGTAAACATTTTGTCCATGAGGAGGATACATATTAGTCCCATGGGAAAGATGTGGTTTTTGTTGAACTTGAGGATTTTGTCCCCCAAAGAATTGTGGATTTCCTAAGAAAGGAATGCTCCAAGGATTCGGCGTTGTAAACACATTTTGTCCATAAGATGGATGATGTTCTATAGTCTCAGGCTGCCCTCCGAATTGGGATTGTGTCCCAACTTGAGGTTGTCTCCAAAATAGAGGTTACCCCCTAGCATGAGGTTGCCCCGAGCATGAGGTTTCCCCCCAAATGGAGGTTGCCCCCAAACATAAGGTTTCCCTCCAGCATGAGGTTGCCCCCTGTCATAAGGTTTCCCTACAAATTGAGGTTGAGGGATCTGAGAACCAGATGTGAACGACTGACCGGTGCTTCCGACTGGGTTAGAGCCACCAAGACTAGTTCCTCTGAATAATGGTGTAGGTATATAACCTCCGGGTGTAACTTGGGTAGTGTGGACAACGGAAGGATTCACATCTCTGTACCCAAGGGGAAATGCCGAAGGAGGTATAGATGAAAATGGTGTACCAATGAGAGCTTGGCTAACCACCACATTATCGGTAGGGATAGTCGCAATGTGAGGGACCATCATAGAATGGGCCATTTGGAGAGAAATATTTGAGTGAGGACCAACTGACTGTGTGTCTGACATGACGGTGGCACTACTGGGTGTAACAGAAAAGTGGTCCAAGGGTACCGTGTATGTAGCAGACATTTCATGTATTTGAGATATGATAGGTATATCAACACCTGCCCTTGAGCTGAAAAGATCCCCAATGGAGTCACCAATTTTTTTTACAGGAGAACCCCCCTACGAACAAGTGGATCTCCTCTTGGATACTAGACCCCTGTAACAAAGAAAGAAAAGTGCAAATGTTGAACATTGTCATTTCTTCTAATGAGGCTAAACTAGTTAAGGAATAAGAATAAAGGAATACCTTTAATAATGTTTGTCCTTGCTCGATCCATGATGATGTTGATCTCCAAGCTCTTCAGAAGGTCCTGCAATCCAATGAGAAACAACGGCAAAACATTCTTCCTATTCTACCATGGTTAGGTTCATAATAGATATATCAAAAGAATAAGTTCATGAAACATACACAAACTTAAAGGAAATAGGCCAAGCACATATTTATATTAATGAAAACAAAGAAAAGTGATTACAACCATAGATGTAGATGCAACAGCTTCACCAAGCTCTCTTTGTCCCAACCCTTGCTCAATAGTTCCATGATCAGAATGACTGTAAATTTCTTTGATGAATCTCCCTTATGAGATCATAAGTTTGATACCTTGCATGTCTCCCTTTTTACCATGAAGAGGCCTCCTTATATAGGCTTGGAGAGGCCTAACCACCTTATATATATTTGGGATAGGTTGAGGATCTTCCTCCATCAGTTGTGGATCCTCCCTAAGATCCATCCTTGACCTCAGATTCAAATCCAACTAACTCTAGAGATGAGGGGGATTTCTCCCTGATTTTGCTCAAGAGTCAAAGATTCCCTCAAATAGGGCAACACTCCCCCAAAAGGGTGCACAAAGAGTTTCAACGCTCCCCCCAAAGAGGTCAGGGAGTGCTAGCACTCCCTGACAGTGTGTAGGGGAGCATTGTCCTTCAAAACTGACTTTTGAGTGGTTTTTTCCATGGCAAAATATTTGTACTTTTCATAAGATGATTTCTCCTTCTTTAAGCAGTTTCAGAGGGTGTCTTTCAAGTGTTCTTGTGATGTCGTTCAAGACACGACATAGGCAAGGTGACTGTATGATGTTTGCAACACTTGCGACACTTATGACACTTATTGAACTTATGGTCAAAATGCAACACTTGCAACACTTATGGTAAAAATACGACACTTGTGACACTTATGGTAAAAATACGACACTTGCGACACTTGTGGTAAAAATGCGACACTTATAATGAGAATAATAGTTCAACATTGAAATGAGTAATTTTGATGTGGAACAGATTGCCCCCCAAAGTGGGAAGTTAGAAGACGAAAACTGATGATTGAAGTACTTTGTAGTCTTTTTGGAGCAAGGGTATGGACTCAGAGAACCTGGTAGAAGCTGCACACAACCATTAAACAAATATCATGACATGTTTCAAACCCAAGGCAGGCATACGTATGCTTGAGTGATAAATAATTTCAAGGTATGGCCACCATAAGATACACTGCAGATTCATAATTATATTAATAAAGAGTATAGCCACCAAAGATACAATGTGGATCTATACTTCCATGACATGAACTGATCGTAGCCACAAAAAATACACTTTGGATCTATGAGATGACAAGACATAGCCACAGACCAATACAAAGTGGATGTATGTGACAGTATATGTGTCAATGTTAAAAAGAAACTCCATCGCAACCTGGGAAAATTACATATCAGAGTGATCACTCAACCCAGGGTATTCTTACTGATCCCGATGCAGTACGAATCTAACCATGTGAATAGATGTCCTGATGTCGAACATGGTAGAAAGCACTTGATTATCGGTAAATGATGTAAACTGTTAACAAGCGTGAGGGAAATCACCATTGATGTCAATGATTCCTAAGGTACCCTAGTACATTCCAATGAATGTGAATAAATGAGCTGAAGTCGAACATTCGTGGAATCATCTGATCAGAGGTCAGTGATGTAGCCCACTGTCAGAAGCAAGGAGGCTTGCCATTGAGGCATGCAGGTCCCAAGGTACTAACTGGTTTCTAGGTCTAGTTCCTGGATAATGTGTTGAAGTCGACATGAATGGAATTCTCGCAGGAGGGCCTTGATGTATCCCCCATAAAAGACACGAAACAGACACAGAGATGTAATTTGGTAGATCAAATGAACATGGACTAACACAGGTATTGAAACATGAAATTTTTTATGGTTGACTCTGGAGGCAGATACTTCCCTTGAACACTGAGGCACAACAATAGAAACATGACATGGACCAAAACTTGATGATGCAGTGGATACTATGACTTTCATCGGGTGACCCAAAGGAGTAAATAAACTTAGAGGATTGGTTCAGTGTAGAGGTTCAGTGGATTTAAAATGCGTGCAAAGACAAAGTGTTGTGTTCAAGGGCGACTGCAAGAATTACTGGTAATGTTCTCAAAAACTGCTTGGCTTGCTTCCTTCAATTTTTCCCCCATCCATATAGATGAGTACCTCTTTTTAATTTAATGATCTCGAGGAGGGCAACACATGCTCGATATAACTCACCTTCGCTAAGTCCCTCTTCCTTTATTTAATGAACTGGAAGAAGTAAGGGTTCAGTCCATATGGGCCCTTCAATGTATGATTGTTTAACGAGTCCAGAGAAGGTAAACTCAGTGATTTTTCATGTTTAGAGAGTCTGAAAAGAACTTAAAGATGACTCCAATGTGGTTCTTTTTCATAATTCTAGTCTTGCGAAGCCTAAAAAGAGATAAATTATCACTTGAAAGATGCCCTTTCAAACCTTTTAACGAGTGGGAAGGGAAGCAAGATCACTCGACAATCTTTTCATGTTTAGAGAGTTTGAAAAGATCTTAAAGACGACTCCAGGGGGTTCCTTTTTCGTGTATCCATGCGAGCCCGAAAAAGAGATAAAAGGTTACTCGATGCGTTCTCGTGTTTTTCCGAGCATGAGAACGAACGAAAGACCATGCTCATTAATGTGACAAGATAAAAATCGAACGAAACTGCTTCAAAACCTGCCATGACAAAAAACTGTACACCCAGGGTATTAAAAATGCCTCCAAAATATTTCTCAAAACCCAAAATAATTATGTCTTTGGAAAAAATGAAAGTTTATAATAGTAATATAGGGAAAAAATGTCCTTTACCATTTCATTTGTGTAAAGACTTGTAGCAGTGAAAAAATTGAGCTTTGGAGGGTGAATCTTGCATTGATCGGTGCCGGAGCTATGATCAACTATTTTTGTTGCTGATTGGATTAGGTTGGTGCTCTTCTTCCTCTCTTTAATTTGCATGGTATTAAATTTGTTTTTAGGTGATTACTGGGCTTTAAAAATGATGCCCTGGGTTGTCTCAAGCCCCCAAAAGGGCTCAACGCTTCTCTAGAATGATAGGGGGAGTGCTGCCCAATTTTTTTAGCGCTCCTCCAAGCATAGAGAGAGAGCACTAATGCTCTGATGCAGGTGTGGAGGGGGTGCTGCCCAAAAACATGAAAAATGCCCCAAAACCCCCAACGCTCCCTCAAAAGGGTAAGGGGAGCATTATGCCAACATGATAGCGCCCTGGTGTCCTCTTTAAAGGAGTGTTGGTTCTCTGGTGTGAGATCAAAGGGGGTGTTGGCATCATAAATAAATCAAAAATATTTTTTAAGTTTATTAATTGCCCATAAATTGTCAAAATAACATGAATAATGACTTTTGATTGATGTTGATTGTAGGTAAACTCGGAAAAAGTCATGATTGAGTGGAAAGAAAGAGAGCATGAGCTTAATGATGTGGTTGCCTTGCAAAATCCTCGATCAGGGGCCACATTGAGAAATTGCGGTCTCCTCAAGTTCTTTAAAATGCAAAAGATGAAGAAATAGATTCTTCTTCTCGAGTATATGATCGGGCTGTGGAACGTTGTGGAATAGGTGTTCCAGATTGGAACATGAATTCTTACAATTGAGTTGGAAGATGTGTACTTCCTGATCGGCCTCTCTAAAAGATGGGCCCCCGTTGTTTTATCCGGACAGAGGGTACTTCTCGTGCCTGTAGAGGAGTACTTGGCAAACCATTGTGTCCCCAGATCGAGATTAGTGGGAGGTAGAATTGCAATCAAAGACATCAAGGATCTACCTCTTAGATCGATCTTATTTTCCATTATGAGTATAGCAGGTAGTACCAGCTCACACTTATTTTCAATATCATAGGTGGCCTATGGTTTACAGTGTCTGGAGCCAACCTTATTTAACTGGAGTGCATGGTTCCTTCAGAATGTGAAGGAGCAAATCACGAGATGCAGAGCAGGCAACAGAAGCAGTTCGGATATGGTTCATTGATGGTTTCATTCTTCCTGGAATGCATTCCTCAGATGCAACCACATATTGCATTGGTATTGCGACCGGTGGGAGAGCCATATACAGAGCGATGGACTAGTCTGTCTCCGAGGTTAGGAACAAAGTAAGAGTTTAGGTTTACTAGTGACTTCTTCACTTGGTTGAGACGCCAATTGATCGTGATAGAAGACTTTCCATATGCTAGAGTGGATTTTCGGTGGAGCATGGACCTGGTCCTTCCAGATGGTGTGGACTAGGACGTGTCAGGTAAGAAACCAAAAATAATCTTGTCAAGTGTTTTTTGATTTTAAATGTATATTATTTTTTTGGGGTACATAGAAGATTTTTTAACAGACATATCGTTTCACTGTGAAGATAGGGGAGCAACATGTCCGACAGAGATATTGGAACTGGGGCATCGTGGAGACACTCAGATAGCAGTGGATCATGAGATAGCTGCAGGAGGACTCCGGGAGGTCGAAAGAAACCTCCAAGTTCTCACAATGGGTCTCCCTCCTTTTATGAGGCGGGATGTGCCCTTACATCTACAGAGACACATCATGGGAGTTCCTGAGAGTCTCAACTCTTTACTGAGGTGAGTAGCCCGCATAGTGGTGTGCTACTCGAAGTACAATGTGATGCGAGAGGATTAGGACCTCTCCAATTCTTTTGTATAGTCCGTATGGAAGTTTTATGGAAATGAGGACCCAAGATTTTGCCTTTCTATGTACCATTTTGATGTAATCAAACATTTTCAGTCACACCGTATATATATACATTTTCGAGTTTTACAGTGCCAAATGATGTTTGCAAATAATGATGTCTTTTATGTGATGCATTTTAATTTACATTTGATGCATGATTTATTTCCTTTATAAAACCTCATCTATGTGCGAGATACCGATCCATGATGTAATTGGCTAAAAAATATAAAATTATATTAAGTTGTCTTGGTATGTGTCGATATTCGATAAAATCAAACATTCTTTCAAGACGACGAAGTCATAGATGGAGTAGTAATAGGATAGGATTTCAAATGGCGTAGATTCGATTAAGTTGATAGACCACAAGTTGAGAGTCCAGGTTGATGATCATATGAGAGACACCTAGGGAAGAAGCTTCGGTTAAAAGTCTGATGATAGCATGATATTCTGCCATGTTGTTGGCTGCTGACCCTAAGAAAATTCCTCCTGAACTTACCAACTCATTAGAGTGGTAAATGACCCAAGCTGCAGAAGCAATGTTTTGGGTGTGTTGACTAGTGCCATCCACAAACCCGACAAAGATAGGAAAGGAAGATGTCATCTACGCATGCAAACACAAGACAAAGTATAAGCGACCAAAGAAAAACTCTTGCACACAAGAGAAAAATACACACCAAACTAAAAATACAATAGTGTACAAAGCACATATGCTAGATGTCCTATGCATAGTACTTCTTAAGGTAAAGCCCGTTTCGGGGCTCACCCAGGGAGATTCCGTCGTAGTCAACTAGCTCATAGGTGCCTCTATGTAAAACATGTTTCACGATGTAAGGACCATGCCATAGAGGTTCTAACTTGCCTGTTCCTAACTTATCATGAGCCTAGTCATAAACGAGGACTAGGTCTCCTTCTGCAAAAGTACGAGGGTGGATGGATTTGTTGTATTGATTCTTGATTCGTTTTTGATATGTCTCATTGATGAGAGCAACATCACGATGTGTTTCATCCAATCTAGTCAAGTGTAAGAAACATTCTTCTTTAGCAGAAGTGTGGGGTAAGAGTTCTACTTTGAGTTTCAACGAGAGAATTTCATACTCGATTGGGAAAAATACTTCTATGCCATATACTAACTGGAAAGGAGTGAATGCAGTAGCAGTTTTTACTGAGGTCCGATAATCCCAGAGAGAGGAGAAAAGTTGTAGATGCCAAGATGTCTTGTTTTCCCCTACCATCCATTGGATCATAGTTTTAAGGACCTTGTTGATAGCTTCAACTTGTTCGTTTGCTTGAGGATAGTACGAGGATGAGTTCTCATGGCGAAAACCCAACTTGGCATGCAACTCAGTCATCATTTGGTTTTGAAAGTGTGAACCATGATCAATGAAAATGGCTTGTGGAACACCAAAGTGAGTGATGTTGTGGTTGAAGAAGAAGAGATTTGTAGTATGACCATCATTTAGAAAGGTAGGAATAGCCTCAACCAATTTTGTAAAGTAATCGACAATGACGATGATGTAACCGTGCCCCCCGGTTGAGGTAGGATTACACTACATGAAATTGATGACCCATTTGGAAAAGGGGCCGATGGAAATAATGGGATGCAATGGAGCAGGGTGGGTGTGTGCCTTGTTATAAAAAACTTGGCAAGGTGGGCACTTTTTGACATCCTCAATACAATCCTTGAATATGGAGGGCCAAAAGTAACCGACACGTAAAATTTTCTGAGCTGTAGCCATCCCAGAAAAGTGACCGCCACAGGCTCCAAGGTGACAGTCGTTGAGGATGCGTTCAACCTCTTCATGAGCTAGACATTGTCGCATGACAGTTTCAATGTCACGACGATATAGAGTGTCGTCGATGATGAGGTATCGACGAGAATGGTGGCGAATACGACAACGTTCTTCACGAGAGATATCGAGCTTAAAACGTTGGGTCTGGAGATAAAGAAGGATGTCTCCATACCAAGGATTAGAGATGCTAATGAGGAATATAGATTCATCAGGGAGAGAATCTCTAGGCTCAGTGTCTTCATCAACATGGGGAAAATCGCAGATGAGCTCCGCAAACACCAAGGACTTTTTCGATTTGGATTTAGCGAATTCAATATCGAATTCCTAGAGGATGACGATCCATTTGGAGTATTTTCCCCCAAGGACTTGACATGTCAGGATGTGATACATGGGGTTTGAGTCTGCGATAACTGTGGTGGTGCATAGCAAAATATAGTGACAAAATATCTGGACAACGATGACAGCTGCCAGAGCCAACTTCTCAACATGTGAATATTGGAGCTCTGGACCAGATAAACTTTTGCTCAAATAATATATCCATGTTCTTTACCGCTAGGGTCCTCTTGAACTAACACCATAGCAATAGTGGAATTAGAGGCCACTAAGTAAAGGATATAGTCCTTTGTATAGTCTGGAGGATGCAACAAAGGAGTGCTAGTCAGTGCATGCTTAAGAGCATCAAAAGATCATTGGGCAGCGTCATCCCATATGAAAGGGCCATCTTTCTGCAACAATCACATGAATCTTTTGGTGATCTCAGTGTAGTTACAAATGAAACAATGAAGAAAATTTTCTTTCCCCTGCAAACTTTGGAGTTTTGTTAAGTTATTAGGTGGTGGTAAGGCTAGGATAGCCTTAATATTTAAGGGATCCACCCAAATCCCATCCTTGGAGACAACGAAGCTGAGGAGTTATGTATATGTAAGGGTTCAAATGAATACGGTAGAACCAACATCGAAGAAAAATAGCCTGTAGTTGACCAAAATGGTCTGATCAACTGGATGAATGGTCAGGTAAGTCATCGAGGTAAGGTTCCACAATATGTTTGATATCGTGGAAAGCATATGACATGGCCTGTTGGATTGTAGCACCAACATTTTTGAGGCCAAATGGTAGTTTTCGATAGGAAAAAGTTCCCCATAGGAAGATGAAGGATGTCTTATGTTGATCAACAGGTAAAGTGTCAATCTGGTTGTACCCTGGGAAACCATCCATGAAAGAGAAAATTATGCTACCAGCGCTATTATAAATAATCTGGTCAATGAAGGGCGTAGGGTAATTGTCTTTCGGACAAGCCTTATTGAGATCCCTTTAATCAACGCAGACACAAATGGTCCCTTGTTTCTTAGTGATCAAAACAATGTTCGAAACCCATTCCGTCAAGGGGATAGGATAAATGAAGCCAGATTTCAATAATTTCTCAACTTCTGCTTTAATGGCCGTGGTCTTTTTAGGATGGACTGGGTGAAGTTTCTATCGAACAGGGTTAACACCTAGGTAGGTTTTGATTTCATGCACAACAATCGACGGATCAATCCCTGACATATCTTCGTAGCTCCAAGCGAAGACATCGTAAAATTTCTGTTCTAAGACTTTTGCGATTATTGTTTTGTTCAGAGAGAGCTTTCGGATCCATCGCATAGGTAAAATTATTTAAATAAAGCGGTATAAGAGACCACTTCCTTGGGCGAACAAGTATCACCAAGATTAATATTTTCCACGACCCCTTCCTTGATCGAAATGTCAATAATGACCGTAGATAAAATGTTTCCTAAATTCCCCTTAGAAAGAGTATCTTGTGTGAGGATGGGAGATTGCGGAAAATGGACAACATTGGGAGGGAAGATAGAGTGTATATCTTCCTGAATTTCTTCAAGCGAAGGAAGAAAAGAAGATCGATGATGGTTATCATCCCAAGGTAGTTCGTCAATTTTAAGCATTCCATGATAGATTCGTCAGAAGGAAAAATTTGGGAAATGTAGTCAAACGTAGATGACAAGGAAGTAAACCAAGATGGCATCGAGTAATTGTTGAGTGCCAATAGATGTTGGTCATCCGAGGAGGGAGAGGCGGATTGGATAGCAGCGTATGATGCCTCAGTTGGACTAAGTGGCATGGCATCACCTAGCTCATCGAATTCCAAAGGACTAAGTAAAACCCAAGGGTCAGATGATTCCAAGGATTGGTAAGCCGTATTCAAAATCATATTGATGGTGTAAATATGATGTGTGGTAGGCGAAAGTGGTGTAGGGAAGGTACCCATAAGGATAGAATATTTCAGCAAGCCAACACCAACCCTTTCATACACGATCTTGTGATCTCCCAAAAAGGGAATATTGTTGGCAGCGGGAGTGCAAGCATCGGGTGTACAGTAATATAACTGATCGAAAGTTACAATTTTACCTTGATGAGGAAATTGCATGCATCGAAACAATGAAGAGGCTACGATAGTCATAGCATAAAACCAACTTCTTCCAAGTAGCAAGTTGTAATCGAGAGGAGCATCGACCACCTCGACATCAACATAAACAATTTTACCGCCTAACTGAATGGCTAAGGACTGCAATAGTCCAGGAGGATGAAAACTTCACCCGTCGAATGCTCGTAACTTCGTAGGGGATTGATTAAGTGCAAGTGATTTTAACCCTTTCCAATAGGCCAAAGACATGACACAAGTAGAAGCTCCCTCATAAATAATAGTGTGATGGATGTGTTGATTATGAACCAAAACATCATTCTGAAATGCAAGTTTGTGAGAGAGTCACGACTTAAAATTATCCAGGTTAAACGTGATTTTATTAGATGACTCAGGATCAAAAGCGCCAATGGAAGCCAAGAGCATTATATGTTGACTGAGACAGTTCTGTAGAACTTCTAATGCAGACATAGCACATGGGGCTTGAGATAAATTGTCAACAATGTTGTAGTTTTGGGTATCTCGTGAACTAGGATTAAAAGTAGATTTACTGATGGTGATCTTGGGAGGGTGTAATATAGAGTCGTAATTAGGCTTGTCTATCTTTAGTGACCCATATAGAGGACTAACAGAAGGAGAACTAACGGTCGAAGGAGAAGGATCCGGTAATGAACCATTTGAAATTTTTTCTTTATCGGGTTTAACTGGAGTGTCATAAGTCGTAGAGCGAGTTGTTAGATCAATGCCACTAAACATATAAATGTTATCACTCGTGGAGGCTTCGTCATTAGAAGGGTGGTCGGAACTGCCCCCCTGGAGAGGGGGTTTGAGTAACCATAGATTGCTGCTGAGGAAAAGGCTGAGTAAGCATGATGGGTTGGGAATTTCCCTTGAAAAGTTTTGTCACTTCATCACAATGTGGACAGTCTTGGGTGTAGTGATCGCCACCACAAATGAGACATGGGAATTTTGGTTTCTATTGTGGTTTATTTTCGCTAGCAGGTGATGGATTTTGAGCTTTAGGTTGTTCATTAGTGTTATTCTTCTTGGGTTTGTTCTTCGTTTTCTTCTTACCTCCAGATTGTTGTGAAGGGGCATAATGGACTGCATTCACCTCAAAGATCTGAGTGTGGGGGGAGGTAGAGGAGAGTGAGGTCGAACAGGGAGTGGATGCCGGAGCAGAATGCTGCATAGTGCCAGTCGACTAGGAATTAGATTGTGTTTTGACGGAGCCTATAACACCATCTGCATGAGATGAAGATGAAGGTTTGGATGGATCGGTAGTGGCTTGGGTAGCATTTGGGATCAACTCATACAAAGTACGAGGTTGTGAATAAACCACATCTAAGTAATGAGCCCGGTCAATGGCTTCTTCCTCGGTGACTACGCCACCCATGGCGACATCACGAGCGATTGGGGGTAAAAGTGATTTGGTAAACCATTCTGCCAATAACTGGTTAGGAATGATCGCTTTGATCAACCTTCTTTGTCGTCTCCACTCGTGAATATGATCAGAGATATGTACAGAGTTAGTTTGACGAAGGGAGGTCAAGAGTTTGGTACCCGTCCCGTATTGAATGGGTAGTTGAAAGTGTGTGAGAGGGCGAGGGAGTTGAAATCTTGGAAATAACCACGTGGAAGTCCAATGTACCACTTGGCTGTAGAGCCCATAAGTGTTCGTTGGAAAATACGTAAACGTATAGAATCATCCATTAAGGAGTTTGATGAACACCATAAATGGAAAGTCATCACATGGTTATTCATATCTTCTCTAGGTTTACTGTCAAATTTCGGAATATCAGAAGGTAATTTAGCCAAAATCATTGGACAAACATGTGAATGGAATATAGGATCATTGGTCAACCGAGGCAAGTCTGGGAGATCCAGAGTAGCGAGGAATGGTAGCCGTCGGTTAACTCGAGGGTGATACTGGTGTGGCATGGGGACACCAGTAGGACCGTAAACTGGGTTAGATGGGTAATTGTAGCCAGTAGGTCCTCCTACATGCAGTTGTTCCTGACCATAATAAGCAGGATTCGATGATGGTTGGGAAACAAGTGAAAACAAAGGATAACCAGATGGGTTCTAAGGATTATAAGATGAATGATGTGTTTGCCCATAAGGGGGGTAAACATTTTGTCCATGAGGGGGATACATATTAGTCCCATAGGAAAGATGTGGTTGTTGTTTACCTTGAGGATTTTGTCCCCCAGAGAATTGTGGATTTCCTGAGGAAGGAATGCTTCAAGGATTAGATGTTGTAAACACATTCTGTTCATAAGATGGATGATGGACTCCGGTCTGAGGCTTCCCTCCAAATTGGGATTGTGTCCCAACTTGAGGTTGAATCCCAAATAGAATTTCCCCCCCAGCATTAGGTTTCCCCCCAG
>ML781038.1:235259-246651 GCA_009831015.1 Picea engelmannii | reverse complement strand
TTCCCTCGGGCATGAGGTTGCCCCCCAAATGGAGGTTGCCACCTGACATAAGGTTTCCCTCCAAATTGAGGTTGAGGGATATGGGAACCAGATGTGAATAACTGACCGATGCTTCCGACTGAGTTAGCGCCACCAAGACCAGTTCCTCCGAATAATGGTGTAGGTATAGAACCTCTGGGTGTAACCTGGGTAGTGTGGATAACGAAAGGATTCAAAGCTCTATACCCAAGGGGAAATGACAAAGGAGGTCTAGATGAAAACGATGTACCAATGGGAGCTTGGCTAACCACCACATTACCGGTAGGGATAGTCGCAATGTGAGGGACCATCATAGAATGGGCCATTTGGAGAGAAATAGTCAAGTGAGGACCAAATGACTATGTGTCTGACATGACGGTGGTTCTACTGGGTGTAACAGAAAATTTGTCTAAGGGTACCATGTATGTAGCAGATGTTTCAGGTATTTGAGATACGATAGGTATATCAACACCTGCCCTTGAGCTGAAAAGATCTCGTACCGTAAGATGTGGGTTTCTAGTCAGTTTTTAAGGGCAACACTCCCCTACCCACTGTTAGGGAGTGATAGTGCTCCTTGACCTCCTTGGGGGGAGCGTTGCAACGCTCTGTGCACCCTTTTGGGGGAGTGTTGGCTCGTTTGAGGGAATCTTTGACCATTGAGAAAAATCAGGGAGAAATCCCCCTCATCTCTGGAGTTAGTTGGATTTGAATCTGAGGTCAAGACTGGATCTTAGGGAGGATCCACAACTGATGGAGGAATATCCTCAACCTATCCCAAAGATCTCTAAGTTGGTTAGGCCTCTCCAAGCACATATAAGGAGGCCTCTTCATGGTAAAAAGGGATACATGCAAGGTATCAAACTTATGTTCTCATAAGGGAGATTCATCAGAGAAAGTTACAGTCATTATAATCATGGAACTTTTGAGCAAGGGTTTGGACAAAGAGAGCTTGGTGAAGTTGCTGCATCTACATCTATGGTTGTAAGCACTTTTATTTGTTTTCATTAATATAAATATGTGCTTGGCCTGTTTTGTTTAAGTTTGTGTATGTTTCATGAACTTATTCTTTTGATAGATCTATTATGAAGCTAACCATGGTAGAATAGGAAGAATGTTTTTTCGTTGCTGCTCATTGGATTGCAGGACTTTCTGAAGAGATTAGAGATCAAGATCAGTTTGGATCGAGCAAGGACAAACATTATTAAAGGTATTCCTTTCTTCTTATTCCTTGACTAGTTTAGCCTCATTAGAAGGAATGTCAGTGTTCAACATTTGCACTTTTCTGTCTTGGTTATAGGGGTCTAGTATCCAAGAGGAAATCCACTTGTCTGTAGGGGGATTCTCCTGTAACAGAAATTGGCGACTCCACTAGGGATCTTTTCGACTCAAGGGCAGGTGCTGATATACCCGTCGTATCTACCCGAAATGTCTGCTACATACATGGTACCCTTAGACCACTTTTCTGTTACACCCAGTAGTGCCACCGTCATGTCAGACACAAAGTCAGTTGGTCCTCACTCGACTATTTCTCTCCAAATGGCCCATTCTATGATGGTCCCTCACATTGCGACTATCCCTACCGGTAATGTGGTGGTTATCCAAGCTCCCATTGGTACACCATTTTCATTTAGACCTCCTTCATCATTTCCCCTTGGGTATAGAGCTATGAATCCTTCCATTGTCCACACTACTTAGGTTACACCCAAAGGTTCTATACCTACACCATTATTCAGAGGTACTAGTCTTGGTGACTCTAACCTAGTCAGAAGCACTGGTCAGTCGTTCACATCTGGTTCCTAGATCCCTCAACCTAAATTTGGAGAAAAACCTTATGCCAGGGGGAAACTTCTGTTTGGGGGGCAACCTCATGCTAGAGGCAACCTTATGCTGGGGGGCAACCTCCGTTTTGGGGGAAACCTCATGCTGGGGGGCAACCTCATGTTGGGGGGCAACCTGCGTTTGGGGGGAAACCTCATGCCGGGGGGAAACCTCTATTTGGGAGTCAACCTCAAGTTGGGACACAATCCCAATTTGGAGGGAAACCTCAGACTTGAGTCCATCATCCATCGTATGGACATAATGTGTTTACAACGCCAAATCTTTGTTCAGAATGGTTGTTCTACAATAGTTTTTTAGGTCCTAAAATTCCACTGCATTTTTTGGGAAATTTCCATGTAATTTTGTCAATTGACATGGCTTGGAAATCTATGATTTCCAAGATAGCCAAACATATAAATCTCAAAACAAGATTTGTAATGGTCCAAGAAATTTTCCAAATGAAGGTCATATGTGAAATTTGTAGCCCCAAGAAGTTGATGTATCAACTAGGCTCCTTGGAGCCTGCATTCGTTTTTCCACCTCATCTCCTAGGCTTAGGGTCTTAGAATTTATGTCAAAACATAGTTTCAACCTCTTTTAATGGGATTTTGTGAATGAGAGCAACTAACACATCTCTATTCAAAGATAAACTACCACCATTTTGGCCACTTTGCATTGTTTTGTATATTGGAATGTTTGCACTATTTCATTTATTAATAGAGTTTGGGTTTCACTATATTACTATGCTCTTTACAACATCTTTATGTTATTTTTCATTTTGTTTCTATTTTCATTTCATTCTCAACATAATCTAGATCAATATAATCTTAGAAAATTCATGGAAAAACACAATATGGCATTGCACACAAATCAAGAACTATTAGATTCATGCATAATGATATACCACTTTTGGTCAACCATATCTAGAGATGCCACTTTCTTCATTGTGCCATATACTTGTTGAAGCAATCACTATGCTCTTTTCCTTTCATCCCCTTGTCAATTGTAACTACAAAAACATACATCATACATAGCACACACTGTACATTGTGCTCCATTTAGTCATTAGTCTTTGTTAATACACTGGTTTCTTGCCTCTTTATCATAGCTAGCCTATATAAAGTTTGCATACAAAACTTGTAGAAATAAGCCTATAGTCCTTTAAGCTTTGCTCTTTTCTTGTCACAAGTACAATGCAAGGCAAATCACCAAGTCTAGAATCATTGAAAAATTCCATTCCCTCTTGATTGCATGCAATAACTTAAAAAATGGCTATGTTCCTATACACTAATATTATACTTGATTCTTTCATTGTCATAGTTAAGTACTAATCAAAACAAACAAACAAGACAAAAAAAATCCTTACTTGTTACACAAATAAAAAAATAATTACACAACATTATCAATGCATTCTATTTTTTTATTTTTATTGTGTATTCCATATTGTTCTGGCATTTTGACAAATGAAAGGAAAAAAAAATTGGCCTGATGTATTGCTCTTAAAAAAACACATATTTGTTTCACAAATATAGGTACCTTTCTATTGCGCTTAAAAAAAACACATATTTGTTTCACAAATATAGGTACCTTTCTTTTGGGGTCTTTAAACCACTTCCACCTATCTAAAACACATTGCTCGATCCTAACAAAGTTTCTTTTCATTGCTCCAACATTCCAATTGTGGTTGAGCATGGCCCACCAACCACAACTTCCTATACCACTTTTCTCCATGTCATTGGATTTTCACTTGCATAGGGGCCTAACTGTCCTTTCCTTCCACACACTATTCTAGTCAATGTCACATTCCACTTTCAAGTTAGCTAGAAATCTATTGGCCTTTTCAACTCAAAACAAATGGTGGACAAACATCTTCTATTATTGATATCTGTACACAAAATTCCAATGGTGTCTTTGAAGGCGATGTTCTATCTCTATATGGACTTGCTTGTTCCAAAAATACTAGCTCTCCCACAAAAATAGAGCTAGCACATGTTGATCTCATTGAAAGACATGGCCATCTCATTATATCTGTCAATGTTGGCAAAAAATTGAAACCATGTTTCCTACCCTTCCTTCAACTTGGCATAAGTGTTCACATCATGGAATTTGAAAATAAATCCAAATTCACATATGAAAGAGGAGATGTTGTTCAAGGGCTTAACTCAACCAATTCTCATCAATTTTGTTGGGCATTTGGCTAGTTATGTGCTAATAGGTGCTTGATTTTAATCCCCTTGGTTAAAGCACACTAAACTACACCATCGAGGAGGCCTTAGGTCATAGGTTCAAATCTAAGCATCCCTTGGGTTTCCATCTAAGGTTATCCTTGGAAAAAAATTAAGCTCCAAGGTTTAGCTCTGTTAGTTCAACCATCTACCCAAAACATGTTGCCAACAAGGAGGCCTTAGGTCATAGGTTCAGATTTAATTGAGTCCCTTAGGGTTACCAAACATTATTTTGGCTAGAGGTTGTGCTACCTTCCATCCAAATATGCCAAGGAAGCGAGGGGGATCCCTTGATACTTTCCTTGGAAAAAGATGAAAGAGGATATGTTGCCCTTTATGTAGATATCTAGGGAAGAGGCGGTATCCTCCAAGGTTTTCCTTGGAAAAAGATGAAAGAGGATATATTGACTCTTTCACACTACTAGATGTAGGAACCAACATTGAACACATACATTGACTTTGCATCCAGTGCCACCTTGCACTTGACACTAACCTACATGGCCTCATAGAGTAAGTGATGCATATGCAGTTGGCTTGGTTGTAGTAATTGTCACCTACTACCACCAAAATAATTATCAACACAAACTACATATCAAAGGTCACTAGTCTGAGAAGAAGACAACAATTATAAATCTTCATAGTCTATGTTGTTCTTCACTTTGCTTCCCTTTCAAATTTTGTTATGCATTATTTTCAAGAAGTATGCGTATATTTTTTAAAACTATCAAATAAACTAATGCACTTTACATGTCTTTTAGTTGCAACCCAACAATTCCTTTAAAGTTTTTTTTTACTTACAACTGAAACAACAATTATTGGCATGTGATCATGCCCTAATGTACTTGTTTAATGACATTGTGTGAAATGGTAAAAAAATGAGTCACAACTTGTATAATCGCTTATCAACTTTCCTTGATCCTTTCAATGACCACACAACAAGAACAATTTTGGAGTCTTCTGTGATGAGCATCATTCACGTAATGGTTAAGTTCCCACTAGTGTGTGCTATTCCATATTTGTAGTGCCATTAGCTTTATTCTATCTTTCTTTGCTCCTCACTTGTTACTAAATTTCAATTGTAACAAAAAAATTCACTCGTAAAATCTATTTTCCACCATTTGAACCATTTTGTACAACATGCATTCATTCGATCCTCACATCTACTCTCTTACCAAATGGTTTAGCTCATTATTCTTGTTGCAACGAAGATAAACCATTCTATCATGACCATAGCTTGCAATGCATAACTGAAACAAAAAACAACAAAATATGTGACGAATCTGTAGAAAAAAAAGATGACAAAATACAAACAATAGGCAAGATTCAAAATGCATTTTTGAACGCATAATAAAGGTCTACTTGATTAGAAATCCATATTGTCCTTTTGTTGCCTTTGTATTGCAGCTCCACAAGAAGGTCAATTTTCATAAATACAACCCCATTGTAACGGAACATTTGCACTTAAAAAAATAGAGATATTAACAAGAACCTAATGACCCAATATATGGCCCAACTATTTTCAAAATCCTACAAATGATTGCAAGTCTGAAATCTATTAATTAGTACTTCACTTTGCCCAAGTTAAGCTTATCCAACAATTTAAAAAAAAATATTATTTCATATGTATGATAAGGTTGGTTCATAGTTTATATTTATTAAAAAAAATATCATTTCATATGTATGATAAGGTTGGGTCATAGTTTATATTTATTGATGAAGAACTATTTTGTGATGTGGACAGAATTGGAGTTCCTCATTATGCATTTGGCATAGGTATCAATGCAAGGCTTTAAGAATGCATTCAAGTGTTATGAAGGAATTTCAAAAATTCACATACGAAAGCTATTGGTTAACACCACAAGGTTTAAAGTCATATGGTTGATAATCTACCTCATGACATATTATAATCTTATTGCACTATGGTTGATAACTATATGTTAATGTTTTGATAACGTTACATGGTATACTGTAACTGTTCGCATTAAAAAGAGTTGGAAATCCCAACAATTTCACACGAGGTGAGAGTAAATACATAAGTTTTTTAGCCTCTGTCGCACTTCTTGTTCAACATTTTCTCCAAACGCACATGTGTTGATGAAAACGATTTTATCATTCTCTGATGTATCTACAACCTCTGTATATTCAACCCTTTTAATGATTGCTAGGACAATTTCCATGACATTAAAATTCAATTAGCATCCATATGATTCAGGATAAAATCGTGCTTTTAGTGAATTTTTCAGCAACCAAAGATCATATGAGTTCATTTTCCTATCTTTCATGCATTTCATATGGTTGTTGGGTTATGGTCGATATCCATCTTCGTTCCAAATTATAAAGGAATGTCATATATACATCAAGGATCGTAGAAAAACCCATGTTTCATTTAAAATAAGAAATGCATTTACCCTATCATTATTTGGTGTTTTCGCATGAAAGACAATTATTTTTGGAGTTGATGTCATATGAATCTTCTCGCCATCCTAGCTATAGTCAATACTTTGTTTTGCATGAATATATTATTTAGTGAGAAAGTGTTTGAGCATTTGAGCTAAATTTGAAGTCATGCATTGGTTTTTCAATTTGGGTATTCATTGAAAAACTTACCTTGTTTATAATGTGTTGATTTTTACCTATAACTCAACATATGAAATTACATCTGGTAATTTATAAAACACATAAATTTATCCTTGCTGATATTAATATTAATATGAAAATTACGCTAGTAACCTACAACTGAGTTAAATACCAACAAAATGAAAACGGAAGCATACAAAACCAAGCACATAAAAAGCACGATACACTAGATATTACCCTAGAAACAACAGTGTGGGGAAAACCAACTAAGAGAGGGATTTATTGTGGGTGTCCAAGAGAAATTACAACATTAGAAAAAATGGAAATTTCTTACATAAGTTTCTAGAAACCTTTCTCACTCCTTCTCAGCTTAAAAACAACCCAGTAAAACTTTTGTATGACCAAGGTACAATGTGTCCAGTATTTCCCAACAATTACAACAAGTGTACGACCTTAGTAATTTTGTACGTCCTGTACTATTTCAGCCTAGTACGGCCTACAAAACAACTGGTTGGTACGGTCTGTGTATGGCTTGAGTAGATGAAGAATTTTGGCCCAGATTTGGCTTGCCGCTACCTGCAAAAAAATCCTAGAGATCAACTTGTAGAATGTTGCTCTCGTGGTCCCAAGTTCAACTTCCTTGGCCGCCCAAAATGGTCTTGATCTGACCTCAACTAGCTTCTCCAAACTAGCCCAGAACTCATCCTCTGCCTTAACTGCTAACACACTGCCTTCTCTTGCCCAAACGCCCCTCTTGCTCTCACTTGCTCAACCTCACAAATGAGAATAGTGAATGTCCTCTCACCCTCAGCCTCCTTTTATCTCCTTAGCAACTCCCCATTCACCTTGATATGTGTGCCAAGGCTTGGCCTCAATGGCTGAGATTTGGGGCTGCTGGACCCCAGTCTCCACTATTTGGTGCGTCCCCCTTGGACAGGGAACCACACTCCACTAGAAACCAAATTCAAAGGTTCTCTCTCTCTCCTTGGGCCCCACATTCCACTCAAGGGTGAAATATGTTGCAAGCCTAAGTTAAACTTAGGTTGAAATACAATGGTTGATCTGGGTCATTTAAGGTGTCCATCAACATGCCCATGACACATGGGCCTATGCTGAGACACCTCATGAGATAAAACTAACACTCCCTCTTAGCGAGGGAGGTGTCTCCACCAGGATCAATCTATGATCCGATCAAATCTGTTGCTGCTATTGTAGCTACTCCCTCTGAACCGAAAGATCCACCTACTACTTCTGGTGCACTCTGATATGATGTGTTGTTATGCTCAACCATCAATATCAAGTCATACGAACTAAATTTATTCGACACTAATCTCTGATCTAGGATTCCCCTGGACCCACCTACAGGTTGTCCCAACACCCTGTACATCATACCTTTCCTGATGCCAAGCCTCATTGATGCATCCAAGGATGCTCCCTTTTCTCGTATGAGCACATTTCCATCAACGAACATTGCTTCATACCCCATATCCTATATATTTGATATAGAGAGAAAGTTGACCTTCAACTCTTGCATATACATCACCTCATCCACCTCCAGAGACACTCTTGACTCTAGCTAGAATCTGACGCATCCAACCCCCTTTACTGCATGCCTGGTGTGTGCCCCATTCTTCACATGGCAGTCTGAGCCTGTCTCTGAAATACTAAGGAACACCAACCTCATTCTCGTCATATGGAAAGATGATCCACTATCCACGAACCATGCCCCATTGTCGTCTAACTCAACCAATCTGTGCTGCTAGAAAGAGTGGTAACCAAAGAAAATTCATCCTCGAATTTCTTTGCAAACACATCCATCTTAATAGATGTTGTAACTGCTACCTTTGACTCCTTCTTCTTATTATTTTTAGGACATTTTCTAGCATAGTGGATAGTTTTGTGACATAGAAAGCATCTCACTTTGTCCATGTCCCTAGATCCTCCCACTCCATTTCTCCTATTTGCATGAAGAGCCACATTCTCCTCCTCCTAACTCTTTGGTTGACTAGCCCAAGATTCATCCACTTGCAACTCCTCCCGAGTGAAGTCATCCCACAACCTCTCCCAATCAGAGAGTTTCTCCCATGCGACCACCCCTTGGAAAAACACATCCCACTGCTCAGTGACGCCATTCAAGGTTGTCCTCACCGGATCATTCTCATCCACAGTTTCTCTCACTGCTTCAAGTTCATCTCAAATATGAGTGAACTTTGTGAGGTAAGTGACCACAGACTCTCCCTTGACCATCTTCGTGCTTCTCAACTTCTCTTTGAGCAACATCTTCCTGCTCTAGTTTTCAAAATGGTATAGCTTCACTAGGGCCTCCCACATTTCCTTAGTTATCTTCTTGACAGAAAAATGTGGAATGATGTGGTCCTTGACATCATCCACATGTATCCTCTTGGCCTTGACATCCTTCTTGGTATGGGCATATATTTGTACTAGATCAACTAGGGATGCTACTTTTCCTTCTACAATTTCCAGCGGCCCATTCTCCTCCAGTACCAAGCTAATACGCTCCCTCCAAGGACCAAAAATTGAGGCTCCATCCAGCTTGTCCTCAACCCTTAAGCCCACATTGGCCATTTGAGTTCGCTTCCCTATTTATCCCACACTATCTGGTCTTTTGTCCCACTTGCTGATTTACTTTTCTAGTCTGCACAACAAGTATTTTGGATGTTCTGTACTCAGAGGCTGAGCTCTGATACCATGTTGATTTTTACCTATAACTCAGTATATGAAATTACAACCAGTAATTTGTAAACCACAAGAATTTATCCTTGCTGATGTAAATCTGAAAATTACGCTAGCAACCTACAATTGAGTTAAATAACAACAAAATGATAACGAAAGCATACATAACCAAACACATAAAAAACATAGTACACCAGATATTACCTTGGAAACCCCTGATCCAAAAAGGATCCAGAGAAGGCTAAGAACAACTCAAAACTCACAGAGGCAACTTAGGATGCTCATAATGGCTTCAACAGACAGAGAAAGGGAAAAAATTCAAAGTTCCAAAAACTCAGCAAAAATGACATGATCACGAAGAGCGCGTCACAAGATTTCTAATGGCACAAACGACTTGTCAAATAGAGTTACAGATTGAAATATATTCGCCGTCAAAGTTTGGTCAACCTAGTCCAGTCAACAGGGGATGATTCAACATCCATACAGATGACATAAAAATTCGTACACTACACGTGGTAGGAGCTGGAAGGTGACACATGGCATGCTAGTGTCATTAAAGTCTAATGCTAGCATTAGGGCCAGCAGCTGGGATGGAGTTTGAAAACTGCAAAGTAAAATTCGACATACCATAGGAAAAAGGACTAGAGGCCATAGGGATGGACTGGACATTATAGCCCGGTGAGTGACCAAGAGACCCAAATGGGTTCATGGAAATAGGTTGATTGTTCACTATAGGATGGGAAACAATGATGATAGGTGCCTTCAACACTAAAACCATTGTGGTTGCAGGAGTCGAAGGGGTGCCATTAACTATAGTAGGTGTGGGAGTCGAGGGGCTCCCATTATTCTGATGTCTCAGTTTAGTACTCATCCTTGTAGAATCACAAGTCTGAAAAGTGGAGGTGTGTGTACCACGTCTAATAACTCTACGCCTTTTAGAAGGAAAAGACTCGAAATCTAGTGGTAACTGTAACAAGCAGCGAGACCGACAGGAAAGCTGGTCCGACTCCACGATGACTTAAGACTCAAGATATAAAAACAAATCCTAAGGCCAACTAGTAATCAAAGAGCACACCAAAAATAATCAAACGACCAATATGCACACAAACAGGATAAAGTGGTTGAAAGGGGCCTCCCTCCCTAAAGTAGGTATGCCTCGCCCAAGAGGGGCCTGATACTCCCTGCTAAAGATCGGAGGTAACAAGATCAGTTATAAGGGCCCTCATGAGCTTAAAAACCAGTCGATCATATCCCCCTGGAGAGGTAATCCTCCATAAAGGCTGTGTGTTGTCTGACCCTTATCTGACCCAAGGTACCTGCAAAATAACCCCTGCAAGTAACCTATGTGGAACCTAAGTCAAGCAACTAAGCAACCACTGTATAACCAATGCACAAGCGAGCAGTCGTAAGTCAGGTCCACCATATGGGAAGAGTAGCAAAGCCCGAAACCTTGAAAGCACTGCCTCTCATGGAGGTAAGGGCACTAGCAAGATCCTCAGATACAAATAGATCCCTAGAAATATCTCTGATGCTAAGAAGGTATCAGGGGGATATCCCTTCAACCGACCTTACACGACCTCATGATTAACTCCAGTGTAAGCAGAGCTTCCTGATCTTACTAATTATAAAATGGATTTCTCCACTCCCTTTGTCAGACACATATGCTGATTTAATAGCCTTGGAGAAGTTTACTCACAAAATCCTATTCCAAGGAACTAAATCCTAAGCTAGTTTGTGCACCCTAAAATATAAAATCGTTACTAATCAATTTTAAATTATAGCATTAATTTTAATGGCCGTGCTTACTCAAATGGTGTGGTCGTGAAACTAGTGATGTTATGACTCAACAAGTAAAGTAAATATGAATACAATGCAAAGTCCTAACTTCAATTCTCAATAAATGACATGCTTATTAAAAACAATGCAATTTTCAATTCAACTCTCCAATTCTAAATAAAAAATGCAATCTTTCTTTACATGCACTAAGATAAATGACAAAGACTCAAAAGATCAAAATGCCAATCAATGCAAAATGCCTAATATTTTTGTATTTTCAATAT
>ML781038.1:213228-235076 GCA_009831015.1 Picea engelmannii | reverse complement strand
AATGAAAATTCATGGAGTGAACAACAACTTGATATGTTAATGTTTTGATAACGTTACATGGTATATTGTAACTGTTCGCATTAAAAAGAGTTGGCAATCCCAACAATTTCATACGAGGTGAGAGTAAATGCATGAACTATGAGCTCCATGTAATTAAGGTGACAAAACAACAAGATTAAGTGAAGTGGTACGCTAGCTCATAGAGCTACCTTGGAGATCATTAGGGTTTTGAGTTTTTTGAGCTAGTTCAAAATTGTGAAAACCCTCCTTCTCATGCAGAAAATGACTCAACTGGTATCATAACAAAATCGTTGGTGGATAAATTTAGGTCGCAGTAGCTTGGAGTTGAGAGCAACTTCAAGCTTCATAAACACAGTATGTAACAGATTTGTCGATGTAGATAAAGAATATAGTTATGTAGTTGTTGTTCATTGATAAATGGTTTACTTTGATTTGGTCTGAGTTAGTTTTACTTCTAGCCTACCTTGCCATCCATTTTTCAGTCTATACCGAGTACAATTGTTTTTCCTGGTCAAATTTGGGAAATGTATTGTTTTGTTTCCTTACCATTATAACTACTCACGTTTTGTTATGTGCCCTGACACAACTATCGTGGAAAGATAAATGACTTTGCTTGTCCCTTTTCAACATTTCTTTTCCATTATCTTCTTTTACAAAAGAAAACACATAAGTTTTTTAGCCTCTGTCGCACTTCTTGTTCAACATTTTCTCCAAATGCACATGTGTTGACGAAAATGATTTTAGCATTCTCTGATGTATCTATAACCTCTATATATTCAACCCTTTTAATGAATGCTAGGACAATTTCCGTGACATTAAAATTCAATTAGCATCCATATGATTCATGATAAAACTGTGCTTTTAGTGAATTTTTCAGCAACCAAAGATCATATGAGTTCATTTTCCTATCCTATCTTTCATGCATTTTTCATATGGTTGTTGGGTTATGGTCGATGTCCATCTTCGTTCGAAGTTATAAAGGAATGTCATATATACATCAAGGAACATAGAAAAACCCATGTTTCATTTAAAAGAAGAAATGCATTTACCCTGTCATTATTTGGTGTTTTCGCATGAAAGACAATTATTTTTGGAGTTGCTGTCATATGAATCTTCTCGCCATCCGAGCTATAGTCAATACTCTGTTTTGCATGAATATATTATTTAGTGAGAAAGTGTTTGAGCATTTGAGCTAAATTCGAAATCATGCATTGGTTTTTCAATTTGGTTATTCATTGGCAAACTTACCTTGTTTATAATGTGTTGATTTTTACCCATAACTCTGCATATGAAATTACAATCGGTAATTTATAAAACACATAAATTTATTCTTGCTGATATAAATATGAAAATTACGCTAGTAACCTACAACTGAGTTAAATACCAACAAAATGACAATGGAAGCATACAAAACCAAGCACATAAAAAGAACGATACACTAGATATTACCCTAGAAACCCCAGTGTGGGGAAAACCAGCTAAGAGAGGGATTTATTGTGGGTGTCCAAGAGAAATTACAACATCAGAAAAAATGGAAATTTCTTACATAAATTTCTAGAAACCTTTCGCACTCCTTTTCACCTTAAAAACAACCCAGTAAAACTTTTGTATGACCAAGGTACAATGTGTCCAGTACTTCCCAACAAGTACAACAATTGTACGACCTTAGTAATATTGTACATCCTGTACTATTTCAGCCTAGTACGGACTGCACAACAATTGGTTGGTACGGTCTGTGTATGGCTTGACTAGCTGAAGAATTTTGGCCCAGATTTGGCTTGTCGCTACCTGCAAAAAAATCCTAGAAATCAGCCTGTAGAATGCTGCTCTCTTGGTCCCGAGTTCAGCTTCCTTGGCCGCCCAGAATGGTCTTGATCTGACCTCAACTAGCTTCTCCAAACTAGCCCAGAACTCATCCTCTGCCTCAACTGCTAACACACTGCCTTCTCTTGCCCAAGCGCCCCTCTTTCTCTCACTTTCTCAACCTCACAAATAAGAATAATGAATGTCCTCTCACCCTCACCCTCCTTTTATCTCCTTAGAAACTCCCCATTCACCTTGATATGTGTGCCAAGGCTTGGCCTCAATGGCTGAGATTTGGGGCTGCTGGACCCCAGTCTCCACTAGTTGGTGCGTCCCCCTTGGACAGGGACCCACACTCCACTAGAAACCAACTTCAAATTTTCTCCTTCTCTCCTTGGGCCCCACATTCCACTCAAGGGTGAAATATGTTGCAAGCCTAAGTTAAACTTAGGTTGAAATACAAAGGCTGATCTGGGTCATTTTTAGGTGTCCATCAACATGCCCAGGACACATGGGCCTATGTTGAGACACCTCATGAGCTAAAACTAACATTCCCTCTTAGCGAGGGAGGTGTCTCCACCAGGATCAATCTATGATCCGATCAAATATGTTGCTACTATTGTAGCTACTCCCTCTGAACCGAAAGATCCACCTACTACTTCTGGTGCACTCTGATATGATGTGTTGTTCTGCTCAACCATCAATATCAAGTCATATGAACTAAATTTATTTGACACTGATATCTGATCTAGGATCCCCCTGGACCCACCTACAGGTTGTCCCAACACCCTGTACATCATACCTTTCCTGATGCCAAGCCTCACTGATGCATCCAAGGATGCTCCCTTTCCCCGTATGAGAACATGTCCATCAACGAAAATTGCTTCATACCCCATATCCTATAGATTTGATATAGAGAGAAAGTTGACTTTCAACTCTTGCATATACATCACCTCATCCACATCCAGAGACACTCTTGACTCTAGCTAGAATCTGACGCATCCAACCCCTTTTACTACATACCTGGTGTGCGCCCCATTCTTCACATGGCAGTCTAAGCCCATCTCTGAATCACTAGATATTACCCTGGAAACCCTAATGCAGGGAAAACTAGCTAAGAGAGGGCTTTATTGTGGGTGTCAAGAGAAATTACAACAGTAGAGAAAATGGAAATTTCTTATAGAAATTTCCAGCAACCTTTCTCACTCCTTCTCAGCTAGAAAACAACTCAAAAAAACTTTTGTACATCCAAGGTACAATGTTCCTAGTACTTCCCAACATGTACAACAAGTGTACAACCTTAATAATCCTGTACAACATGTACTATTTCAGCCTAGTACGGCCTGCACAAGAGTTGGTTGGTATGACCTATGTATGTCCTGTCTAGCTGAAGAATTTTGGCCCAGATTTGGCTTGCTCCTACCTACAAAAAAATCCTAGAAATCGGCCTGTAGAATGCTTCTCTCTTGGTCCTGAGTTCAACCTCCTTGGCTGCCCAGAATGGTCTTGATCTGACCTCCACTGTCTTCTCCAAACTAGTCCAAAACTCATCCTATGCCTTAGCTGCTAGCACATTGCCTTCTCTTTCCCAAGCGCCCCTCTTGCTCTCACTTGCTTAACCTAACAAATGAGAATAGTGAATTTCCTCTCACCCTTAGCCTCCTTTTATCTCCTTAGCAGCCCCCCATTCACCTTGATATCTGTGCTAAGGCTTGGACTCAATGGTTGATATTTGGTGCTGCTGGACCACACTCTCCACTAGGTGGTGCACCCCCCTTGGATAGGGACCCACACTCCACTAGAAACCACCTTCATAGGTACAACCTCTCTCCTTGGGCCGCACATTCCACTCAAGGGTGAAATATGATGCAAGCCTAAGTTAAACTTAGGCTGAAATACAAAGGTTGATCTGGGTCAGTTTTAGGTGTCCACCAACATGCCCAGGACACATGGGCCTATGCTGAGACACCTCATGAGATAAAACTTATACTTCCTCTTAGCGAGGGAGGTGTCTCCACTAGGATCAATCTATGATATGATCAAATCTGTTGCTGTTGTAGATACTCCCTCTGAACCGGAAGATCCATCTGCTACTTCTGCTGCAATTTGATATGATTTGTTGTTTCGTTCAACCATCAATGTCAAATCATACGAACTGAATTTCATTGACACTGATCTCTGATCTAGGATCCCCCTGGACCCATCTACAGGTTGTCCCAACACCCTGTACATCATACCTTTCTTGATGCCAAGCCTCACTAATACATCCAATGCTGCTCCCTCTTCTCGTATCAACACATGTCCGTCAACGAACATTGCTTCATACCCCATATCCTCTAGAGTTGATATAGAGAGAAAGTTGACCTTCAAATCTGGCACATACATAACCTCATCCACCTCTAGAGACATTCTTGATTCTAGCTGGAATTTGACGCATCCAACCCCCTTTACTGCATGCTTGGTGCACACCCCATTCTTCGCATGGTAGTCTAAGCCCATCTCCAAAACACTAAGGAACACCAACCTCATTCCTGTCATATGGCAAGATGACCCACTATCCATGAACCATGCCCCAATATCCTCAAACTCAACCAATATACTGCTACTAGAAAGAGTGGTAACCAAAGAAAATTCATCCTCAAATTTCTCTACAAACACATCCATCTCAGTGGATGTTGTAACTTCTACCTCCAACTCCTTCTTCTTCTTCTTTTTAGGAAACTTGCTAGCATAGTGGACAATTTTGCGACATACAAAGCATCTCACTTTGTCCATGTCCCTGGAGCCTCCCGCTCCACTTCTCTTCTTTGCATGAAGAGCCACATTCTCCTCCTCCTAACTCTTCGATTGAATAGCCTAAGATGCATCCACTTGCAACTCCTCCCGGGTGAAGTCATCCCACAACCTCTCCCAATCAAGGAGTTTCTCCCATGCGACCACCCCTTGGAAAAACACATCCCACTGCTTGGTGAATCCATTTAAGGCTATCCTCACTGGCTCAGTCTCATCCATGGTCTCTCCCACTACTACAAGTTCATCTCAAATATGAGTGAACTTTGTGAGGTAAGTGACCACAAACTCTCCCTTTTCCATCTTCATGCTTCTCAACTTCTCTCTGAGAAACATCTTCTTGCTCTAGTTATCAAAATGGTATAGATTTACCAGGGCCTCCCACATTTTCTTCACTGTCTTCTTGCAAGAAAAATGTGGAATGATGTGGTCCTTAACACCATTCACAAGTATCCTCCTAGCCTTGACATCCTTCTTGTCATGGGCAACTAGTTGTACTAGATTAGCCGGGGATGCTACTTTGCCTTCTGCAATTTTCAGCAGCCCATTCTCCTCCAGTACCAAGCTAATACACTCCCTCCAAGGATAGAAATTTGAGGCTCCATCTAGCCTATCCTCAACCCTTAAGCTTGCAATGGCCATTTGAGTCTGCTGCCCCGTTTCTCCCACACTATCTGGTCTTCTGTCCCACTTGTTGATTTACTTTTATAGTCTGCACAACAAGTATTTTGGTTGTCCTGTACTAAGAGGCTGAGCTTTGATATCATGTTTATTTTTACCTATAACTCAGCATATGAAATTACATCCAGTAATTTATAAAACACATAAATTTACCCTTGCTGATATAAATATGAAAATTATGCTAGTAACCTACAACTGAGTTAAATAACAACAAAATGACAACATAATCATACATAACCAAGCACAAAAAAACACAGTACACTAGATATTACCTTGGAAACCCTAGTGTGGGGAAAACCAACTAAGAGAGGGATTTGTTGTGGGCATCCAAGAGAAATTACAACAACATAAAAAATGGAAATTTCTTACAAAAAATTCCAATAACCTTTCTCACTCTTTCTCGGCTAAAAAACATCCCAACAAAACTGTTGTACAACCCAGGTACAATGTGCCCAATACTGCCCAACAAGTACATCAAATGTATGGACTTAGTACATCTTGTATGACGTGTACTATTTCATCCTAGTACGACCTACACAACAGCTGGTTGCTATGATCTATGTATGGCATGGCTGGCTGAAGAATTTTGGCCTAGAATTGGCTTGCTGCTACCTATAGAAAAATCCCAGAAATCAGCTTGTAGAATATTGCTGTCTTGGTCCTGAGTTCCGCCTCCTTGTTTGCCTAGAATGTTCCTAATATGACCTTCACTAGCTTCTCCAAACTAGCCTAGAATTCACCCTCTGCCTCAGTTGCTAGCGCACTTCCTTCTCTTGCCCAAGCGTCCCTCTTGCTCTCACTTTCTCAACCTCACAAATGAGAATAGTGAATGCCCTCTCACCCTTACCCTCCTTTTATCTCCTTAGCAGCCCCCCATTCACCTTGAGATGTTTGCCAAGGCTTGGCCTTAATGGCTAATATTTGGGGCTACTGGACCCCACTCTCAACTAGGTGGTGTACCCCCCTTGGACAGGGACCCACACTCTACTAGCAACCACCTTTAGAGGTGCGCTCTCTCTCATTGGGCCCCACATTCCACTCAAGGGTGAAATATGCTGCAAGCCTAAGTTAAACTTAGGTTGAAATACAAAGGCTGATTTGGGTCATTTTTAGGCATCCATCAACATGCCCAGGACACATGGGCCTATGCTGAGACACCTCATTGTTTCTCAATATAATACAGATCAATGGTATTAGAGTAGTTTTCTCCTTTCTATTTCTTGGTGCATGTCCTCGACAAGGCCAGGGTATAGAGAGTTGGGTCTTGAGGTAGTTTAACTTGGGGATAACCGCTCCCATTGGTCCAAGAAACTTCCCATGGCAGAAGAAAAGAAAGATGACAGAGTAGGAGATCCTTTCAAAATTTTTCTCAAGGAATCCCTCACGCAATAGTGGAACGATATGATGAACAACTTCTCCCAGATTCTTAATCGACTATTGACAATAGGTGAGGCATCTTCAACAAACAACCATTTCAGAGGTGAGACACCCTTCAAGGTACAAGTTAACTTTGATATCCCCTTATTTGAAGGCCAAATAGATGCAGATGCTTTGGAGAAATGGTTAAATCCATTAGAAGGGCATTACTCTATTCAAAAAAAATTTGACATTGAAAATATCACCTTTGCTCTCCTTAAATCCCTCCCCCATGTCAAATATTGGTGGGAATGTTACTAGGAGAGACATAACAAATACGAGTCTATGGAATTTAATATAGGACCCACTTGGGAAACCTTTGCTGATGCCCTCAAGGAGGAGTTCTACCTTGTCATAAACTATGATGACTAGTACATGAGATGAATGATTATGTGTCGGGAAAGAGGCGAGATGGTGTTAGAGTCCACTAACATATTCCATAACTTACACTCAATTTTTGGTATCAGAGACTCCGAGTTGCGCTTGGTCCTGAAGTACCAAAGTGGCCTACACAAGTACATCCAAACATAGATGAATTTCTTGGAAATCTCTCACTAGGAGCCACTTCTTGATATGTATCAAAATCGAGCAAAAATTTAAGTAGCAAAATAAGTGAGAGTTTGGTTTTGCAAATCCACAACAATATATTAATCATGGAAAAGGTGGCCCCAACTCACAGAACAAGGGACACAACAAGGAAGGCCAACCTCAAGACAACCAATCCAATCCGCAGGAAGAAGGGTAACGAGAAGATGAAGAAGAACATTGGAAAGTGGTGCGAGTTCCACAAAATCCCTTGGTACAACACTGATGAATGCCACTCAAAATAGTCATTGTTGGCCAAGATTAAGGAAAAAGAGTCAGACCCCAACTCATAGTATGATTTGAAGCAAGATAAGGGAAAGCAGATCATCGATGTAGAACCTAGTGCTACTATTAAAACCACAAAGATCCAACCAAATTAGTTAGATGAGCTTGAGGAAGGGGATCACCTCTTCCATTCATAGATGTGGGTGAAGGGAACCCCACTACATTTCTTTTTTTTTTATCTGGGCTGAGGTCATCAAGAGATTGAATTTGCCAATGATGCCACACCCCCAACCATACACCATTGGTTGGTTGAGAAAGGGACAATACATTCACGTCAACCACTAATGCTACTTGTCCTATGCTATCGAGACCTTCAAAGGTGAGGTACAACATAAAGCCCTTCAATCCCTCAAAGTTTGTAATGTTCTTTTAGGAAAACCTTATATGTGGAAACATCATGTTGTTTATGAGTCCTGACCCCATAGTTTCATTATCACTCTAGGGGGTCAACTCTATAGGGTACCCGAAGTAGTTTTGACTACTGCAATTTCATTGATTGCGACAAAACAGTGCCGAAAAGTAATTTCACAGACTACGAAGTTTTTCCTCTTCATGTTTCGATCAGAAGGGGAGAAAAATTTCACTGTGACCACCACAAATTCAACACAACGTCTCTGTACACAACATAAATAGTTGGACAATCTTGTAGAGAAATACAAAGACCTCTTTTCTTCACCTGTACGGGTGCCTATGCCCTGTCAGGTCAAAAATCCCATTGAATTGATACCTGGTGCTCCCTTTCCCAATGGTCTAATATAAAAATGCTCCCTTTTGGAGAATGAGTAAATAACACATCAAATTCATGAGCTCATCTATAAGGGCCACATTCGACCAAGCTCCTCACCTTGTGGGAGCTCAATTGTGTTGGTGCAGAAGAAGGATGGAACATGGAGACTCTATATTGATTATATATCCCTAAACAAAATCACTGTCAAGAGCCGATACATGATCCCACAGATTGATGATCTTCTTGATCAGCTCAAGGGTTCCAATTTCTTCAACAATATCGATATAAAGTTGGGTTATCACCAAGTTCCGATAGAATCAACTGAAGTATGGAAGACAACCTTCAAATCTAAAGAAGACCTCTTCGAGTGGTTGGTCATGAATTTTGGCTTGACTAATGCCCCAATGACATTCATGAGGATGATAGATGTTATCTTGCTGCCATTCACAAACTCTTTTTTGGTGGTCTATTTGGATAACATCCACATCTTCAATTGGACCTGGACAAAACACTTGCAACACATTCGACAGGTCTTGAGCACCCTGTGACAACACAAGGTATACACCAACCTGGAGAATTTCTCATTCAACATGCAAAAAATATAACACTCAAGATACATCATGGATGAACATGGGTGCATGTGGACCCAACCAAGATCCAAGTCATTCTCGATTGGCCAGCCCCAACGAATTTGACAAAGCTCTGCAGCTTCTTGGGCCTTTCCAACTTCTACCACATGTTCGTGTTGGGGTTCTTTCATATAGCTTGGCCCTTAAGTTAAGTGACCAAGGGGGGAGCTAAATCCAATTTTTCCTGGTTTTCATCAAAATCGAAAGCATTCTAGGATATGAAACACCGCATCTGTTTCACACCAGTCCTCACATTTCCAGATCTATAAAAGTAATTCGAGATCGAGACAGATTCCTCCGACCATGCTATCAGTGTCATCCTCACTTAGCATGACCATATGATTTCCTATCATAGTGAAACATTGTTTCATGTTGTTTGTAGGTATCCAACCTATGACAAAGAGATGTACTCCATTATGTAGGTATGCCAATAGTGGAAGCATTACATTCTAGGCAAGGAAACGATTATCCACACTAATCACAAGTCTTTGCAATTCATATAGACACAAGGAAAGATATAAAATGACCGCCATAAAAAATGGTCCACATACCTAGAACAATTCCACCTGAATATTAAGTACAAGAAGGGCAGCACCAACTGTGTTGATGACTGCCTTAGTCGGCTCTCGGTTGCAGACCTTACCTCAATTCTTAACTCCCATGGGTACAAGACCTTTGGGTGGCCACAATTATAAAACAATGACTCTAACTTTGTTTCTACTTATCAAACCCTAAGTGTCGGGAAACAACTTCCATATTTCCACCTCCAGAATGCGCTCTGGTGCTATCTCGACCATCTTTGTGTTCCTTCAAGAGAGTGTGAAAAGCTAATTTGGGAGGCACATTACAATCAGGTGGTAGGGAAATTTGAGGTGGAAAAGACAATAGTGATACTTCATAAGTATTTCTATTGACCCAAGCTTCGACATGACATTGGCCAGTACATCAAGTCGTGCACTGCCTATGCCATTGCTAAGCCATTCATAAAAAAACAGGGGTTGTACACTCCTATCCCTGCACTAGAAAAACACTGGGAGTCCATATCCATGGATTACATGTTAGGGTTGCCATCAACCAAACATGGTCATGTTTGTGTTTTTGTGGTCGTCGATAGGTTCTCTAATATGGCCATTTTGACACCTTGTGAAAAGAGTATCACACCCGAGGCCACTGCTAAACTATTCTTCGTGCATGTTTGGGTTCATTTTGGGCTACCACATACCATCATTTAAGATAGGGACACCATGTTCCTCAACACCTTTTGGTCCATCCTATGGTCTTTGATGGACACTGAGTTGACCAAATCAACTGCCTTTCATCCCCAAACAAATGGACAAACAAAGGTGGTCAACATAATGATTGTGCATATCTTGTGCATGTACAACTTGAATCATCCACGTACATGGGATGAGAGCCTCTCATATGTTCAACATAGCTATAAAATATCCCTCCACAACTGTATTGGCCACAAACCTTTTCAGGTGTGCTTGGGGTTCCAACCATTGCCCCCCATTGATGTAGCTATGCTCATTCTAGCTTCCCTAATAAAGTCCTCCCATACTCATACCGAGGCATATAAAGTAGCAAAATTCATTAAATGGATCCAACACCTCCAACAACAGGTTCATGATATCTTGGAGAAGGCCAATGCCGAGTATAAGCAATGACTTGACCAACATTGAGTTCCTCACAAGTTTTAGGTTGGTGACAAGGTATGGTTGAATTTGCAGAATCAACATATCACATACCCCCACAGAAAGCTCAAATCACTTCGATACATGCCTTACACCATCACCGAGGTTATGGGTGACATTTCTTTCGAATTGAGTATTCCTCCTTTCCTTGGCTTGTGCCCAATATTTAATGTGGAGCTACTTCAACCATATTTCCCACCTCTACTAGACACCGCAGAGGTGGTTGAGAAATTGGTCTTTACATAACTCAATATCAACTTCATTTTGAAAGCTCTAATAGATTATATTATGGACACTAGGATGAAGGGCACCCGCCAGTAGAACATACAACTCTATCAAGTTGTTAAAGAAAGATAACTACTTCAACAAGGCAAGTGGCTCATCAAGGTTAGATTCAACAAAATTTCCCCATCTCTTGAGAGAAATTGACGTAAAGAGGACCATTTCTTCCTAAGGGGGGAGGACTGATCCAGGTGGATATTAGTGTCCACCCACCTCTTCTACTGACTCATTACAGTTCTCCATCTTGGTTGTTTTTGTTATAATTTCTGGGTCCTAAACTTCTAGGGTTGTTTTGAGGCCCTAAATGATGTTTTTGTTTTTAGAAATTTGAGGGCCTAGGATAATCATAATATGCCCTGGCTTTGCCAATTATTGTACTTATCAAGTAGATCCTTCCAACGAGCTACTAAACACCCCAAACAGAGATTGCATGCAAAAGTTGCACCCCTTGGAAGTTGACGCATCAACTAACCACCTCAACACTCGCAAACCTTTTGGTGCATCACCTCCTAGGGTTAGGGTTTTGGACCTTTAAGGTTCTTGCTTTATGTTAAAAGGCCATTCTTGCAGCCCATTGTATTTCCTTTCTGCGAATGAGTGTAGTCGACATCTCTTCCTCTTCATAAATAAGCTACCACCATTCTAGCCAGTTTGTGTTCTACAATATTTTGCTATTTTATTCATTAATAGAAGTTGGGTTTCACTGTATTTATGTGTTCTCTGCTATAGTTTTGTTTGTATCTCATTTCATTCTCAATATAATCCAGATCATCTGCTCAAAATAAGTGACCTAGTCATCTTCTATTATTGAACTTTGTACACGAAGGTCCAATGATGTCTTTGAAGGTGATGTTCTATCTCTATATGGACTTGTTTGTTCCAAAAATATTATCTCACCACAAAAATAGAGCTAGCACACATTGACCTCATTGACAGACATGGCCATCTCACTATAATTGTCAACATTGATAAAAATTTGATAACCCGTTTCATGCCCTTCCTTCAAATTGGCACATGTGTTTTACATCACATAATTTGAAATCATAGCCAAATGCACATATGAAAGAGGAGATGTTGACTATTACACATTGCTAGGTGCATGAACCAATATTGAATGCATACCTTGAGTTTGCAACTAACACCAACTTGTGCCTAACATTAGCCTACATAGCCTTATAACAATAAATGGTACATGCACAGTTGGATTGACTACAACTATTGTCACATGTTGTCACCAAAATAATTACCAATACAAATTGCATCTGAAAGATGGCTAGCCCGAGACGAATACAACATTTGTAAGCCTTCCTTGTCTACCATGTTCTTCACTTTGCTTCCTTTCAAATTTCTTTTTGCATTGTTTTCAAAAGTTACACATATATATTTTGGAACTATCAAATAAACAAATGCACTTTACATATGTTTTAGTTGCAACTCAACAATTCCTTTAAAGATTTTTATTTACAAGTGCATCAACAATTGGCATTTGGTTGTTCCCCAATGTACTTATTTAAAGATGTTGTGAGAAATGGTAAAATAATGTGTATGTGTAGATGCTTATCAACACAACTTGGTAACACAACTTTATCAAGTTTATCGCTTAATAATTATTCAAGGTTTTTTGACTCATAAAAACTATAATAACTTTGATACTTTCATTTCCACCATGTAAATAAAAATTCAAAAAATAATTATTTTGATTTTCTTTATTTATCTGATAAATTTTATTAATCTTATGATAAATACCAACATAATCTTCTCCAAATATGAAATATATACCCATACATTTATAAACAATGTTCAAATCTATGAATATGTGAACCTAAGAAAGGCAAGTGAAAGGTCCACTTTAATGGAAAAAAACATGAGGTGAACCCCCTGATCTTACTTTAATTCACTTGATTCTCCAATAGTGGAAAGTTATATATGCTAACAAGGGAAAGAGTTGCAATGAAACTTATAGTCTTTGCGTTCTTAGGAAACAACGTAGTAAAAAAACCTATGATGGCTATATTGGAAGCTTGCATTTATGTTATAATTATCAAAATTTGATTTGTGTATAATAATTAGAAATTAAAAATTTATACATAGAAGATACATTGATAAAAGAGAAAATGTATAAAAATGAAAATTTCTCATATTTTTCATACAATGTTTCCTCGTGAGTTGGAATTCGTCATTTACAATATTAATTCCATAATTATTTTTGACCTCGTGTATTATTAACATCAACATAGAGTGCGTTGTAACATAATAACTAGCAACTAAAGTTAGTTTTTCCTTTGCCTTTTTCTCATTATCATGGGAGGCATTTTTCTAGTTCTAGGGATAGAAGCCTCTATAAATGATTGTAACTTATCAAGATCATCAAATCGGTTTTAATCTATTTATATGCCCATAAGGAATAAATCTCATAAAAAATATTTGCTTTAAAATTGTCCCTTGAATATGATATGTTTATGCACTTTGGATGCATGGAAAAAGTGGTTAAAAGACACTTTAACCCATGACAATAAAGTCCTAATTTATTTATAGCTTTAAACTGTTGTGGATGTTATACCTCTAAAAGATAATCTTGGTTGTTACTTGTCAAACAATTGTAGAAACCAATTAAGTTTTAGCTACCCAGTCTAGCACACATGATACATTAAATTGGCCAGACACATCCTTTCTTTAGAAAGAATACTAAAAATACATTTTGGAAGTAAAAGGTTTAAAGTTTTAACGTATGTGAAGTAGCCTTGCTCATTTCCAATCCAATACTATCATAGAAAAAACCACTTATATTTCTAGGGACTAAAGGTCAAAGTTCCGCAATGTGCACGCTTGTTCATGTTTATTTGATATACATTAAATATAATTAATATTAAGTTCATCATAATCTAGTTTTAAAAATTTTAGTGGCATTTTTTCTCAACAAAAATTCAAACTTTGTATTCAATGCTAGGGTAATTGTATTTTTTTTTACATGTAGTTCACGATATTAGAGATCGATATTTGCTACGTCAACGAAAAACCCTCCTGAAATCCGTGAGAAAACGTGGGGAGGCCAAGCATTTTGGAAATATTGGGGACTCAACAACAAGAGCATCTTTCTCAACAACAAGAGTATCTCATAGACCCATTTAAGGGCATCACATGTCACTTACAAGGAATTGAACCTGGGTGGGGAGGATAACAACCATTCCTCCCAAGCACCCAAGCTACATCCAATGGACAAAAAATTTGATGTCTCTCTAGGCATCTCAACAATAAGAGCATCTTATAGACCCATTAAGGGCATCACATGTCACTTGCAAGGAATTGAACCTGGGTGGGGAGGGTAACAACCATTCCTCCCAACCGCCCAAGCTACATCCAATGAAAAATGTTAGGGCAATTGCTATGTCCAAAGCCTATTCTTTCTTATAAAAAAAATAAGGAGATAAGTGATTTTTTAAAAAATTATTTAATGAGTATTTTATCGGTATAGATTAAGTCTCAAGGCAATTGTTTATTAAAAGGCAATAATTTAGAATAATCTATTTGCGAAGAAAAATGCAATGACATATCAATTTCCATTTCTATATCTTGTCCACTCCTTCAAAATTTGAATGAGAAAAAGTGTTATGAGAAATCTTACCCTGCGAACAAGTTAAGCTCCCCTTTGGACCAAGACCCCTTCTTTGCTCCAAAGACATAAGTAAACAAATGGTTGCTACTTTCCTTATAGATCTAGTTCATTAACTATATAAAGAAGGAGAAAGAAACACCTGTTTCCTGAAGTTTGTCATCATTGCTCCATCCTTTTCCCTCGCTGCTCTAATTCCTTCAGTGATCAAAGAGACCTACAAGACAAAGGAAAACCTTTCTATGCATACTAGATTTCATTAGATAAAAACTAGATCTATTTATACCCGATTTAACTTAAGCATATACACTATCATGAACACAATAGACAAAGGAATAAGCTAAGTTAATATTGAATGGAAAGCCAAAATAAGGCACTTACAAATCACGTTGATGTCGTAGAAATATTCTCCAATCTCTCCTCATCCAACCCTTGCATGAAAATCTTGAGATCAAAATGTTGAATTCTTTCTCCCAGGATCAAAGGTTTGACACCTAAAATCTTCCTCCTTTCACCTTGGAAATTCCTTCAATTTATAGGATTGGGAGCCTCAACCACCATGGGATAATTAGGGAATTCATTGAGGATATGGCTCCAGTACAAGTTGGAATTTGATCCTAATATAGTGCCATAGGATAGGATTCAACCCAAAACAACCTCATCCCTTCAGAGTTGTCCCTTAAGAAAAGGCAGGATTTGCCATATTTTCCTCTAACCAAAGTGGCACTCCCCCTGAGTTAGAGACATGGCACCAATGGCACTCCCTAAATAAGGCCAAGGGAGTGCCACCCTTTATAAATGCTCAAAAAATGGTCGAATTTCCAAGTGAAAAGCATGTTTCTGGCCTTGAAATGATGGGTTTCTTCCGCCATTATGACTTAGGGGTCATGGGAAATGTCTTTCACGGTGTCGACAAGTTGTGACACATGGAAAAGTGCATGCGACACTTAGTAAGGTGCATACAACACTTGAAAAAGTGCATGCAACACTTAGTAAGGTGCATACGACACTTTGCGACACTTGCGACACTTAGTGTGTGACACTTAAGTGTGGCATTTTGATGTGTAATAGATTCCCCCTAAAATGTGAGGTCAGAAGAGAAATTGATGGCCGAAACACTTTACAAATTATTCAATACAAGAGTGTTGGAGTAGGAGAACCTGACAGAAGCTGTGAACAACCGTCAAACAATATAAATATATGTTTCATTCCCGAGGGAGGCATACCTGTTCTCGGAATACAAGTTGATTCAAAGTATGGTCGCTGACCAATACATTGCATATCCATGAGAATATTGACTAAGGATATGGCCACCATAGATACAATGTGGATCCATACCTCCATGACATGAACTGATCACAACCACAAAAAATACATAGTGGAGCTACGAGAAGACAAAACATAGCCAAAGATCAATATAATGTGGATCTATGTGATAGTATATTTATGAGTAATATTTCTAGCATACAGATTATACTGGAATCTTTTACATGTTCAAATGATCTCTATCGCAGCCTGGGAAAAACATGTAACAATGTGAGCACCCAACCCAAGATCTTCATCCCGATCCTGACCCGATACAAATATAACCATGCAAATAGATGACTTGACGTCGAACATGGTAGAAACCACTTGATTACCGGTCATTGAGGTATACCATTAACAAGTGTGAGGGAAATCACCAATGATGACAATGATTCCCAAGGTACCTTTAGTACATTCTAGCGAATGTGAATGAATGCACTGAGGTCGAACATTCGGGGAATCATACGATCAGAGGTCAATGGTGTAAACCTACTATTGGAAGCGAGGAGGCCTGCTATTGAGGCATGCAAGTTCGAAGGTACTAATTTGTTTCTAAGTCTAATTCTCGAATGATGTGCTGAAGCTGACATGAACAAACTCGTCGAAGGAAGGCCATGATGTATCCCCCATCATTGACATGAAACTGAAACAAGAAAGTGATGTGAAATGGTGGATTAAATGAGTATGGACTGACACAGCAATGGAAACTGGTAATATTGTAGATGGTTGGTTTGGAATGAAACTTCCCTTGAACATTGTGAGGCACGATAAATGACTTGGTAGCATTGACTTGGCGAGTACCAAGAGCATAATGTGACGACAATAAGATCACTCTTTGACTCGAACAAACATAATGTGACGACAAGAAGATTATCCAACTGTAATATGAGGCGCAAACAATTGCCATGTTCAAGGGCGACAACAATAGCTGCCATAATGGATTCCAAAAAACTTGACCCACTTCTTTCAATTTCCCCCCCTGCCATGATTGATAAGTACCTATTTTTTTTTTAATGAGCTTGATGAGGATAAAAGATGCTTGGTATAGCTCATCTTTGATGAGTCCCATGACATATGTTTAACGAACTTGAAGAAGGAGGAGTTTGGTCTTGTATGGGTCCTGGAGATTGGACTCACATAGGTCCTTCGATGCATAATTTTATGAACCCAAAGAAGGTAAACTCAGTGGTTTTTCATGTTTAGAGAGTATGAAAAGAACTTAAATACGACTCCATGTGTGACTTTTTCATAAATTTAGTCTCCCAAGCCCGAAAAAAGTGTAAAACAATACAAGGGAGAACTCTTTTAGTCATGCTTGACTAGAGTATTTTTTTTTTGTAATTAGTCTCACAAGGCCAAAAAAGAGATAAACTACCACTCGAAAGACGCTCTTTCAAACCTTTTAACGAGTTTGAAATGAAACAAGCTCACTCAACAATCTTTTCATGTTTAGGGAGTCTGAAAAGAGCTTAAAGGAGACTCCAAAGATTTCCTTTTTCATGTAGCTTTTACAAGTTCGAAAAAGAGATAAGTATACTGGGTAAACTATTCTCATGTATTAACGAGCACAAGAAAGAACAAATATTGAGCTTGGTAACCTATTCTCACGTATTTATGATCACGAGAAAGAGAAAAGACTAAGCTTGTTCTAGAAAAGACTAATACGTTACGACGGGAACGACCCCCAAGCGAGGATCACTCCTAGCAGCGTGTCTTTCTAGAGGTATACTACAAAATGGAAGCAACGTGAGGTGAAAGACTAGTGTGAAGTATAATTGCAATGGCTATAAGCAAGAGAGACGAAAAATATCACAAATCATTAGCATGATATAAGCAAGTGAGATGGAAATAACAACGAAGTAGTGACATGTGCAACCATTAAGCAAACAATTTGATTCATTTTTTAACGAGCTTGAAACAGAGAAAGAACTATGCTTGTTCTTCCCAACGTAATTTCCAAAGTTTTCAAGGGAGAATACCCATGGGCGGTTGGTAATTTTACCCCGTCTTGAGAAGCTAGCGACTCAACTGCAATATGATGTCCAGAGGCTGGGAACATGCCCCCCAAGCTGATAAAATATGCATAAGAACAACAATAAGATAGAAAAGGCTAACTAGCCAACTCAAATATATTCAAACCAATGGTACATATTTATAGTACAATGGGTGATTCCACCTTATAGATATATTTTCTCTATATCCTAAAATCATGCATGATGACTAGGCTAGGCAATCATAACTAACTCATTAGTCATCACTTGAGGATATATTACTGATATCCTAAACGAATAATACAAATATAGGTGACAATTTAGACTTAGTGATTGGTAAGGTAAGCCATAGGCTAACATTCCCCCCCTCAATCACAAGTTCAATCAATAATACCAGCAATAAATCATAAACTGGTATCATTTCCAAGTCTTCATAGTGAAACTCCTGAGCTAAGCCTCAATGAAGAACTACCTAAAAAACCACCATTTTGAATGCTGAATGGTTCATCTGAAATGAATTGGAAGAGAGCTGAGATATGGATGTGAACAACTACAATATCTGAACATTCCTTGATTGCTTGACAATTCAATAATTTTTCCAAGTATTTGAGATAGAAAAATCTAATGTCTTCTGCTAATTGGTGAACATGTAGTATCACCACTCTACTATCAGTGTATCACTAAAGTGCTATCTGAATATGTGGTTTTGGATGAACACTAACCAATTGATACCATGTATCTGATGGGTTTTGGATGACCACTAACCAATTTTGACACTTTTAGGTGTCCAACAACATCCCAATGTATCATGTGTATGATTCAATTGCAAATCATTGAATCATAATTATGCCAAAGTCTATCATCTACAGATTGCAATTGCCCATTTGGAAAATTTCATGCCCATCTAGCATATTTGTTGTTGAAACTTTCGGTTTGACAACCATATTCAATTCCATCATCAATTCCCCCCTTTGTCAGCTGAAAGGAGAGACTACAAGTGGTTTCTCGAACCATATTCACTTGATTTTGAACTCCCCCCCTTAAGGTATAGAAGAGTTACATCATTGTACTCCCTCTTCTAGGATTAATAGAGTATCATACTTATTCCATTTGTGTACAACATGAAGTGGGCATGCGGAAAAAACCACATGTTATCTCATCCCATGAGGGCCATGCTCGAAAGCTACACCATAAGGGGACCACTTATGCGAGGTACAAAAAGGCTATGTGCTACAAGATTGGTCTTTACTTGAGATTGAATTCTACGGTAAGACTTATATAATCACTTGGTTGTTGACGAACACTGCCAAGGATCGATCCACTCATAGTGAATATTAAATATTGCAGGTTTCTTCAGTGTTGAACATCTATCTGAGGAATGGTTATGCTTGCCACAATGATGGAAAGGATGGAGATCAAAACACTGACTCTCCATGTGACCAGCTCGATTACAATGTTGGCACTTTGCATTGTGATGTTGAACTAGAATAGGTGAAGGTGAATCTTCTTGAATGAATCCAACACTTTGGAACTGGATTGGTCTGGAATAATTAGGAATATGAAAGGTAACTTCCTTGTCATATCCAAGTCCTGTTCTATTCTTGTTGTAGCTGATTTCTTCCCAAGGTCTGATGATGGGCTTGGAAAGAGAATTTTTAACCTCATGCTTTGAAATCTGTTGAAGTTGATTTACTGCATGTTGTTGCATCATTGAAATATTTTCTTCACTAAAATCAAAAGAAAACTTTTGAAATGTAGGTTCAAAAATAACTCCATCTTTTTCTGCATTTGGAGTTGTCTTACTGAGTTGCTCCTTCACTGATTGTTGATCAAAATCATCATCATCATCATTATCATAGAGGGGGTTGTGCTGAACAAAAACTAGTTCAGAACACTTCACTGGCTGTTCATTTTTGAGATCTATCAGCTCATCGTTCAATAGTTGGGATTGTGCTTGAATAAGTCTAACTTTAGCTTCCGTCACTTGCAAACAAGTTATCACTGATTGAAGAGTTGCTTTGTTCAATATCACCATGTTGTCTTTAGTGGTGTTTATTAGAGTGTTAAAAAACTCTAATAATTCGATACTTTGAGCCATTTCAAAACACTAAATGAGGCCTCCTTATGTAAGTAGATCATGATTACTATTTAACTCAACAAAAGAAGGCTTGCATGCAACTCACTCACTTCAATCGCTTGCTTGAACTTCACGCTCGCTTGAATTTTTCATGCTCATTTGAATTTGTATCTAGCAAGATGAGGGTGTCATATACCACCGAAAATGCACCCAAACTTTGATGTTTACAATGATTTGAGTTTTAACTATTCAACCTTGTCAATTTCGACTCAAAATGACAATGACTCTTGGGTGTCGGGCTCAACCGAGAATGCACCGAAAAAATTACAATGATTGATTGAGTTTAAACTACTCAACTTTGTCAATTTCGACTCAAAATGACAATGACTCTTGGGTGTCGGGCTCAATCGAGACTGCACCCAATTACAAATTCAATTTAACTCAACATTATTTTGATATTGACACTTACAAAGGACTATTGCAAGTACAAATCAACTTGATCAAGTAATCTTACAACAAACATTGTTTGCAAGTTACAATTTAACTTCAAATGCCCCATGATGTGTTGAGTTCGAAAACTTTGATTTGTCCATTATTGATGTGGTTGATGACTTGAATGCTTGAGAATGTTCTTCACATATGCTTGATTGTCATTAATTTGTCTGCCTGAATTTGATTTCCTTGTACTCAATGTATGATGCATTAAATTATACATTACAAACGTGTTTATGTCAAAACTAGACAATAAACATCATAAACATCAAAAAGAATAACCACGACGAAAATATTCACCATCAAGAACAACACAAGGTGTACCAAAGATCCCCTTATTCAATTTCGGGTGGATCTAGGACACATAGAAAAAAAATGATTTTATTATAGAATATTTTTCTTGCGATGCCCTAATACAAATAGAAGGCTTTTAGTAGTCTTAGTATCTCAATATAGATCATGTTACAAGCACAATAAAATGTTAGATGCAAAAGAACATAATGCATCTAATCTTCATGAGTATTTCCGAATTCTCAAATAGAATCTCAATTACAAACAAATGATCTTTGTAAAAGTAATGAAAATCAATATATCAATTTTCAAGCCCCTAATCTCTCTAATTTTATTTATTTATTTATTACTTTGAAGTTTCCCTTAACCTCTAATAAAACTATTCCTTTGAAGTTCCAAAATTTAATTTAAATAATGCACAATTATAATGCATCGATTTATCATTATCTTTCATGAATGACCAAACTTATAGATCTATCTTTTACCATTCAACACAATATCAATGATAAAGTGTGCATAATAGAAGTGGATGGATTCTATGACTTTGCAGTGGATGTCTTCATGTGCACTGTTAAGCGGTCTCCTCACAAATGTGCAGCTAGAGTCTATTTATCTACCTGGTGCATAGGTCTTCAGCCTCAAAACTGTTATGAATGCTTCATTGATGATCTCATTTCCAGTGTGTTTCCAGCTGTGCGAGTGGGTTGTGGGGTTGCTCATGCATGTGGTGTTAGTGCATATGTAATATTAATTAGCACAGCATGTGGTGTTAGTGCATATGTAATTAGCACAGCCGCTAATTCGCGGCTGAGAACGCCGAAAGGTATCATTTGGATATTTGAATATTTCATGCATAATAAAAAATCAAACTGAAGTCATTTTTATCAAAACAGAGACTCATCCATTGGAGAAAACGCTGAAGAGAGACAGACAGTCTTGCGTCCACACACTTTCTCCAACTTACGATCTCAAGAACCACGATCCCTTTCAGCCTTTTCAGTTAACTGCCCATGCATATTCGGGTGCAGTGTACTCTATGCCTTATACCAAATTCATGAAAGACACAAATTAATGTGCTGATTCGAGAGTTTATGAAGATCTTCTGAAAACAAATAATAATGAATTGTTGAACTTACATTGTTCATCCGATTTTGGTAGATGTTTGGCTT
>ML781038.1:185927-213008 GCA_009831015.1 Picea engelmannii | reverse complement strand
CATCAACATGGACGAGCATTGGTTGTCACCAACTTGCAGATCAGAATGGTGGAGAGCCAAAACAACCTTCAATTTCACCAAAAGTCATTTTTCTGATTTCTTGCAAATTTACCAGATTTTCAATTTCGAATGCTCCATCCATCTTAATCTGTTTCTTCTTCGAATCTGTACGCGACCTCTGTGGCAAATCGAATATGAAACGCGTACAGCTGAGATGCACTGACATCTGAGAAGGAAGGAAGTTGAACAGCTGAGGAGGAAGATGAAGTAATTTCAAACGTGTCAATTATCCAAACGTGTCAATTATATGGTGTTACAGTAATTTCTTAATATGATTAGGTAAATGTTAAAAGGTAAACAGGTTAACGGATGCATTTAAAAATACAAGGAAGTTATGAAGAACAAATCACATTCATTGATTTGGGAGGACGACTAAGAATATGCCAGCATCTTCAATTGTTAGCCATCAGATTAGAATTTTAGATTAAAAGGTCATTAATAGTGCCCATTGCCAATAGATATACGCCTTTCGGCGTAAATATTAATTCATAATCCTTCTTCTTATCCCCAAAAAATAACAAATAAAAATGTACCTTTATGGAATTGGCCCATGGGATGTTTTCAAGTATGCTTTCAGCTACTCATCTTTGCTCTTTCGCCACATTTCTTTGACCACATGGGGATGGCCATGCCATTAACTCATTTCCTCTTTCCACCTGTTTGACACATGGGCGTTCCAAATTGTGTTGAACTCCAAAAGTCCGTTTAGATCCTCGGTTACTTGAATGTCAATTCAGAAAGTGTCTGCTTCAAATTTTGCAAATGATGTCAACTTCCCATCTTCCTATAGAGGGATTACTCCTGGAAATTGATTTGAAAAGCCTGGCATAGATGGAGGAGATTCTGTTGTAAATCAAAGGTTTCTTCGATGTAAATCCATGCATCGGATATTTGTTAGGCAAAAGAATCATAGCTCTTCACGTGCACTGGAAAAATCTATAAAGGAATTTCAGGCCCTCATGAATGCAAGCGTTTTCTTCTGGTGTCAAAGGAGATGCCTTCATTCGCTGACTCTGCAAAAAATGTTCGTTGGCATGGAGAAGGATGCTTTCTTTCCTGAGAACTGGTAATTGACCACGAACCATATCTTTGCGAAGGCACTCTGAGGGTCACATGCTAAATGTTTGAGGTCAAGCTAAGTGTGTACATCATGATGTAAGGGCGTAATGCTGAGATGGAAGTGAATCTGGTGCGAGTTGAGTTGTGAACTGAATAAACAGGCTGTGATTTGAGTGTTGAGGGACAAAATTGAGTACGATCTAAGGGTTGTGAGGAGATTTGAACCTTGGATGGTCCTCCTCCATGTTCACAAAGGAAAATGAGCCATCCTCCATGGAAATACACTATTAGTGAGAGACATAATTGGAAGCATTGTACAAATATGGATCAGCAATCCATTGCACTTGATCACGCCGAATATCGTTTGTTTAGATGACAATCACTCAGATCAAACATACAAAATGCACCTAGATCTCGTCTTTGCACAATGCCGATGACTGCTCAACAATGGCGGCTTCTTCAACACAGATCCACCACCGAGACACAACCACAACTGCAAATGGTCAATGAAATTGGATCCGGCTCCCCGTCAGGGATCCACCATGTAGAACCTCCTGAGGGCGACGTCCTCGTCCTCTCCACACAAGTAGATATATTGGCAGGAAACCAAAGAAGGAGGCTCATCTCCAACGATCGAGCTCTCAACACCTATGCATCATCCATCTCTTTAAACATCAACACATTTCATTCAAAAAAAACGTCAGATGATAATATATTCACTTAGTTTATCCACAGTGACTCTGAATTGCAGAATTCATGAATTTTGGAGTGTCAACGTTCCCCGCTATATTCTGATAGAGAGATGAAAAACAAATTTTTTTATGTAGCAAGTGTGGGACATTTCAACTGCTTTAAACCCGCGTTGATAAATTATCTCTTCAATCTTACCCCTTCTTCACAGCCTCATATCCCTGCCCAGTGAACATGTGTCCAAACAAGTGTGCCATGAAGGCTTCCCTATGTGGCCTCCACCAAAGAACGCATCAAAGAAACTGCCAACAACTTCAAGCTTCAATGGCAGCTCTACTCTACGGCCTCCACTTGATGTCTCTTGCAACAATGTCTCCAAAGGGTATTCGAGTATTCGGATCAGATAGATTGGCGAGGGGAAAGGAGATTTAAGCACAAGATGAAAATAAAAATAAAAATTTGTTAGCGACGCAACATTCAATTTGATTCATAATTTTAAACAACCAGACCATATTTGATTTCCCCGGATCTATTTCCTCGATGATGCAACTTGTCAATTGGCCCTCTTTCGCTGCACCTCACCTCAACATTTTAACATCAATATTTGACACCATAACATCAATATTGTTTATCAACTTCCATACCACATTGATATGCCTCCAATTACAGATCTTAAACAAATTCACTTTTGGCAGATCTGCATGGTCGATGTTGCAACGCCTACACATGGCACGACCAAACTAGTGTTGAACTCATGCGTACAATTCAAAATTTAAATTCCTCATAATCCTTTCAGTTCTTCCATGGATTCTCCTCTTTTGCTTTCATGTTCACCTTCACATTTTAACATCAAGATCTTTCATGGAAAACTGCCATGGATCTCAAGATTACCAGGACCTTAAGATCATAAGAGCTTTGATATTTTCATCCTCTTTTCACCATGGCTCTGAGATCAATTTATTAAATATGCATAAGAAAAACAATAAGAGGGAAAATGATAACTAGCCAATTCAAATATATTCAAACCAATGGTACATATTTATATTACAATGGGTGATGCCACCTTATAGAGAGATTTTCTCTAGATCCTAAAATCATGCATGATGACTAGGCTAGGAAATCATAATCAACTCATTAGTCATCACTTGAGGATATATTACTAATATCCTAAATGAATAATACAAATATATGTGACAATTTAGGCTTAGTGATTGGTAAGGTAAACCATAGGCTAACACAAGCTTCAATTCATTCACCAATTCTTCTCTTATTGTTAATTTCTATACCGGAATAGACTCCTCGTTACCAATAAGAAAATGTTCACTAGAGAGGGAAGAAGAAAGAGGATCAACCGACCTAGGTGGATGAAATGAAGGTTCAGGTACAAGTTCTAGTGAAAGACTCGACTCAAAGGGAGAGACGGTTGTTTCATTTTTTTAACGAGATTGACACAGGAAAAGGACTATTCTCATAACCTCTGGGTTTGATTCCCAAACCTCTGTTTCATTTTTTAATGAGCTTGGCACATAAACAAGAACTTTTCTCGATACCTCTTCTTGATTATGGCTTCCAAGAGGACAATCCTCTGGAAGGAATACATGTCAAGGGACATACCTCAATCATGTCTTCCAAGAGATCTTCGTTGGACGAAAGAACAATGCTTTGGAAGGAATACATATCGAGGGCCGCAATAGGGGTAAGGAGATCAAACTCTATTATCCCTATTGAAGATATCACCATGTCAACTACCAGATATAAGTCAAAATAAGCCTCATCTGGAGATGAACGCATGGGACATGTTGCCACAAAATTAACTTGTGGTGGGGGCGATACCACTTGCACAAAGGACCATTTAGGGAAGGCAGGTGGCTGGTAGTCAAATGAGGATCAACAAACTAAAGTTGATCAATAGTCATAATGTTTCCATTATGAGGGAAAGATATCACTCGAAAGAGAGTGGACACAATAGCTTTCATGGCGAAGACACAATCTATCCCAAGGAGCAAAGTAAAATACAAAGGGTTGTGAACTACCACAACGTCAATATAGACGATTTTCCCTCCTAAAGTAATGGGTAATTGAGGATGGATCCCTAAAGGTTGAGTGATTCATTTGTTAAAAGATAACATATTTTGGGTGACCGACACAAGCTGAGGACAACCCAAAGCTTGCTAAGTCGTTGAGGATAGAATACTAACGGAAGCACCTTCGTCTACGATAGTCTGAGGGATGCTCCTACCAAAAACATGAACAATGATTTGGAAAGGTACGTAGGAAGGAAGACGAAGTCCGACTAGCCCATGCCAATCGAAACAAATGGCCTCATTACTTGGAGGGGGTTCAATAATAGGAGAAGAAATGCCCCCTTGTATGGTAGAGTCAATATTAACAAGAAAAACATGAGCAGTATTGAATTCACTCTCTAACGGGAGAGTGGGATCGACCGATGATGGAATCAGATCGATCACTTGGTGGGTGTCACTCTCTAAGGGGAGAGTGGGATCGACCGATGAGGGAACCGTATCGAACACTTTATCTTCACTCTTCAAGGGAAGAGTGGGATCGACCGATGATGGAATTAGATCAACCACTTCAACAACCAATGGGGGATCAAGAGAGAGTTTACAATAAGTAGTGGGAAGTTGTGGCTGGGAAACAATTATTTCTTCCAAAAATTTCGAGGCATCATTCATATGAGGGAAAATGTGAGTTTGATGACTCCCTTCACATAACCTACAAGAAAATTTGACTCTACTTTTCTTCTCCCAAACCTTACTTTCACTAGTTGATGTGTTGTCACCAGCATGACCTCCAGAGGCTGATGACACGACTTGTTTGGAATTTGTGGACCACATGTCTAAAACCTTGGGAATGCCAGGGCAATCCTTAATAAGGTGTTCACCCTTACAAATCCTGCAAGGGAATTTGGGTTTTCGAGTTGCCTTGATAGGTTTGTGAACCTCATCAATATTCCCAGCCTGATTGACAATAACTGGTTGATTGCCTCCAACATGTCCTGCATTGGTTGGAAGTTTGGCCCCTTGCTTATTTTTCTTCTTCTTAATCTTCCTTTTCTTCTTCTTCTTATCCACTTGGTTACTAACTTCAGAGCTTTCAATAGGAGAAGGAGAAAAAGGGGAATATAATGCAACTGAAGAAGAAGGTGAAGGGTCAATATGAGGTACCTGTTCTTGGGGTGAGGTACTTGCATTCGAAGCATTTGGAGCATTCGATATTATAGAGTGGAAAAGAACCATACCAGTAACCTGATAGTGAGTCCGAGAAGACTCAATGTGGTAATATAAGGAGGACCAATGTTTCCAAAAGAAGGAAAAACAAAAGGTTCCCCTAGAGAAGGGGTTCCTTCATTGGTAGTTCCAAGAACTGACGCCATAAACACTGATTCAACCTAAGGTCCACTAGGGCAAACAAACAACACATGCTAAAAAATCCAGGAAGAAAACAAACAAAACAAACCTTCCCACAATGAAACCACTATAGGAAGGGGCTAAGATAGAGTGTGTGGAACAATTATGTTGGCGACTTATTTAACAGAATTACACCCTGGTGCAAGTTTCCACATGACAAAACTATGGGTTACTCTCCAAGGAGCCCGAGTGAGTTTGAACAACATCTATTCCAGGTACAACAAAGACATTCCTCTTCGCTGTCACATTGTGTATGAGCCCTAAATATTATGGCCACTAAGGTTACCACTTACAACAATAGAGCCTTGGGAAACAATCGACAGTTGGGTATACACGCAAGGGTAGGGTTGAAACCCAAAATCCCCTTGAGAGGTGCCTCTGACCAAGGTGTGAACCTCCCAAGTGATCCCCAAGTGTCTAATGTCACCATTTGTAATACATGCAAACCACTCCACCAAGACCAACGAAGTGAGGTTAGTTACTCCACTGGCCCTAATGTGACCTTGTGATTGACCCTTGTGTGATAAGGGCCGCCCAAGACAATGATGTGGCAAATGGATTTCTCTCCCTAAATCAATATTCTATGTTTGTTTTGTAGCTTTGCAGAGTTATCTTCACCACCTACTCCAAATCCCTACAACAAATCTAATGTAGGTTTGTAGAGCCCTAGAAATAAAAATATCTAGATGGATTTTAGTTAGCACTTTAATTTTATGGTTGTTCGTTTACTCAGGGGTATGGAGGTGCAACTGATGAGATTGTGACTTGACTCTTAAAACCATGCAAAACGAAAACGAAATGCAAAAAATTCAATTTCGACGAATGCTAACTATGGAAAGGATACACGTATTTTATCCATTCCCAAATGCATAAACCCAATGCAATCTACCAAATGCAAACTACAAATATGCACCACCCAAAAACTAGAATGCAAATATTTTTCCGTTTGATCCAATGCAATGAGATATGAAAAAAAACTTAATGCTTCACTACTTTCAACTGGAATTAAAGGAATCAATGTTTGACACAAAGAGACATGAAGCAAGAAAGAAGATAAAACAAAAATGCATTTAAAAAGGTCGACAAGTACCCAAATAATAAAAATGTCAGAATTATTCCAACATAAGTTCAAACAAGAACCCAAATAATGTAAACGAAAAAGAAAACAATCACTCTTGGCAATCCTAAAAAAATAAGCAACAAGAATCAATATTCAAGGCTGGTTTGCGGTAAACAAGAGAGTCCTAATCATTGAAAAAGCGAGATGTTTCAATGAAGAAAAAAAGAACTCAATACCAAACAACCTTTGCAAACTCTAGTTGATGTAAACTTCCAAACAATCAAGCAATCTGAAAACTTTGCGAGACGAAGATCGAATGTTGAAAAACTAATGCATGTAGGTAAATTTAAAAATTTACAGCATACAACCAACATACCAATACATCTTGCATATATCAAGATCACCGAAAGTGAGACAATCACAGAGAGAACACAAGTATACCCTGGGAAACCCTCTTGGGGTAGAAAACCCAACCAAAACTTCTCTTTAGATTCTTCTACAAAGTACAATACCAATACAAGACTTTAGAGTAACTAGCTAGGACTCAGAGGGCTGAAACAATACCTCTGTTTCAAAACTTACAAACTTCACAAATAGCTAAACTAACACTTATAGTAACAACTTGACAAACTCACCAAAAGATAATTGACTTTCCTTCTTGCTATAGCAGAGTTATGGCAGCTTTAACAGAGTATTTGTGGTAGCCTTATATCAGCAAGGAACAACAGAAGACTCCAACAACTAGCGGCCATATACTAGCAGAAAATACTTCAGCAAATAGATGCCTTGCCTCAATAGAAGACTCCAACAAAACAAATATATGTAAATGGTAAGTGAATGCCCCTTTTTATAGGTTGGTTTGGATGCCCTAAGAAGCCCCCTAAGAATGTATGAAAACTATATAACAACTGTCATACTTTCTCTCCTTTGTCTGCCAAGAGTCACCTCCCAAAGTTCCCAAGAGCCACCTCTTAAAGTTCCCAAGAGCCACCTCCTACTGCTCCCAAAGGTCACTTACTTTGTCTCTTCTAGAGGCTTCCCTAAAAAAAATGTCTTAGGATTGTATGACAACTGTTATACATCTATCATACCACCACCCTAAGAAACCCCCCTAAGCTGACCACTCCAACCATCCTAAGCAACCCTCTTAAGCAACCTTCCTAAGCTAGCCACTACAACCTCCCTAAGTAGCCCTCTTAGAGATGCTATGAGGTTGACACATGGCATATGGTTGTCTTGGCATAAGTTTGACACTTGTCATGTGTTTGATGCTTGACATAAAGTTAACACTATATCAAAACGTTATTTACATGGTTAATTACAATAGGGAAAATAACTTCCAAAGCTATATAATTCAACACTCCCTCTTAGCAAGGAAGGTATTTTCCAAGTACCAACTGTTACATCCATTTGTCTTTACTTGGCTATTGACTTGTTGATCCATGTAGAATCTATTCATCAAGAGAATTTTTGTATCTATAGCTAGCATTGGGATCAATAACATCTCAGGTGAGCACACTGCTGTCATTATAGGATTTTTATTCACTCAGTTCACCAAGAACTGTTTGTGCAGTTCACCAATAACTGTCCTACTAGCCATATGCTAGAGGAAGCTATATAGTTCACCAAGAGCTGTCAATTCACCAAGAACTGTCTCAATCCTTTTTCATACTAGATGAGTAATATTAGAGCCAGTCCTTTTTCATACCAGATAAGAATAAAATAGAATGGCCCACATCCTACCTGTAAATGACTTGCCACGCTACTGTCACCAGAATCTCATATGCATCTCTTTACTCCCTCTTACGAGGGACCAGTCCAAGTTTGTCTCTGAAGTACTCAAACTTCACCTTTGACAACGGTTTGGTTAGCACATCTGCGACCTGCTCATTGGTAGCCACATAATGAAGCTTCACCGCTCCCTTTTCTACCACATCATGGATAAATTGATACTTGATTCCAATATGCTTTGATTTGTCATGAAACACGGGGTTCACTAAAAAATTTATGCAACTTTGATTGTCATAGCGAATACTAGTAGCATCTAACTCAATATCAAATAATCCTGAAAGTAATTTCCATAGCCATACAACTTTAGTACATGCTAAACATGCTGCCATATATTCTGCCTCAGTTGTACTGAGTGCAACACTGGTTTGCTTCCTACTAAACCATGAGATCATACCTGATCCCAAACTAAAATAACATCCTGAAGTACTCTTACGATCTGTGACACTACCAGCCCAATCTGAATCAGAGTATCCCTGTAGTCTGAACTCACAATCTACATCATACTTGATACCATACTCAATGGTACCTTTCAAGTATCTCATCACATGTTTTGCTGCGATCAAATGAACATGTCTGGGTTCAACCATATACTGAATATCAATCAATTATGAAAAATGATGTTTGGGACATAGTTCCGAGACCAAAAGAAAAATCAGTGGTAACATCTAAATGGTTATACAAAATCAAGCATGATGTGGATGGTAGTATTGAGAAATTCAAAGCAAGGTTTGTATCTTGTGGGTTATCTCATAAAGAGGGAATAGATTATGAAGTGTTAATGTTTATGCCATTATTATAGTTCTTTGAATTTCAATAGATAAGAGCAACATAAGAACAAGATCACTGAGAAATACACATTCACAAGAGACACATCATTTATCCTGGGAAACCCTCTAGGGGAAGAAAACCCAACAAAAACTTCCTTATCATAAATTGCCAATACAATGTCAAGAGATAACTCAAACCAATACAGAAAGTCCTCTCCAAAAGATGCGCCACTCTTCTCCCTCTCTCCAACTAGTAAGTCACAACTTGCCTCTTAGAAATGAGCAAGTGTGTTGTGTGTCAAAGTGAGGCGCTGGCCTCTCTATATATACAAGTCTGGCATGTGTGAAGTGTCTCTTCACTGACAGGGCCGACTTCTCAATCTGGGTGGGTAAACCCACCTTTATTATATTTCTAGGTCTCAATAATAACTGCTGGGGCCGACTTCTTATTCTACCTATTATATTTGTCTGTTGACCAATCCGCAAAAGGGGATTTGGTCCTAATACAATAATCGACATGATCAATCCACAGTGGGGATTGATCCTATGAATAATATAACAATAATAATAAGAATACTCTTTGCAGTTACATTATTTCAACATGAAGAAACCTTTACTCTTGTGGCAAGATATACTTCCAATAGAGCTACTATGGCTGTAGCTGCAAAGATGGGATGGAAACTACATCAGATGGATATAAAGACTGCTTTTCTGAATGGTGTAATAGAAGAGGAAGTGTATGTGGAGCAACCACACGGATTTGAGACACATGACAGTCAGACACATGTGTGCAAATTAAAGAAATCCTTGTATGGCTTGAAGCAAGCACCCAAGACATGGTATGGAAGAATTGATAATTTTCTGATGAGCTTGGGCTTTATAGAGAGTAAATAAGATTCCAATCTCTACTATAAGGTTGAGAATTATGATCAATTGATCTTACTATTGTATGTGGATGATCTGTTTCTAACAGGAAATGAAAAACTCATCACTGATTGCAAGAAGAAGCTTGCTTCATAATTCAAAATGAAAGATCTGGGATAGATGCACTATTTCCTAGGTCTGGAAGTGTGGCAGAATCCAAGTGAGATTTGTCTTAGTCAAGGAAAATATGCTGTGGAAATTCTAAAGAGATTTGGAATCATGGATTGTAAATCCATGACTACACCTATGACGACAAATCCAAAGTTATTATGTGAAACTTCATCAGAGATAGTGGATGCCACTTTGTATAGGCAAATGATTGGTTCGTTGATGTATTTAACAAATACAAGGCCAGACATATGTTTTGTTGTGAACACTTTAATTTAGTATATGGTTGAACCCAGACATGTTCATTTGATTGCATCAAAACATGTGATGGGATACTTGAAAGGTACCATTGAGTATGGTATGAAGTATGATGCAGATTGTGAGTTCAGACTACATGGATACTCTGATTCAGATTGGGTTGGTAGTGTCACAGATCATAAGAGTACTTCAGGATGTTGTTTTAGTTTGGGATTAGGTATGATCTCATGGTTTAGTAGAAAGCAAACTAGTGTTGCGCCCAGTACAACTGAGGCATAATATATGGCAGCATGTTTAGCATGTATTGAAGCTGTATGGCTACATAAATTACTTTCATGATTATTTGATATTGAGTTAGATGCTACTAGTATTTGATGTGACAATCAGAGTTGCATAAAGTTGTCAGTGAACCTCGTGTTTCATGACAAATCAAATCATATTGGAATCAAGTATCATTTTATCCATGATGTGGTAGAAAAGGGATCAATGAAGCTTCATTATGTGGTTACCAATGAGCAGGTTGCAGATGTGCTAACCAAACCTCTTTCAAAGGTGAAGTTTGAGTACTTCAGAGACAAACTTGGACTGGTCCCTCATAAGAGGGAGTAAAGAGATACATATGGGATTCTGGTGAAAGTAGCAGGGCAAATCGTTTACAGGTAGGATGTGGGCTATTCTATTCTATTCTTATCCAGTATGAAAAAGGACTAGCTCTAAGATTACTCATCTAGTATGAAAAAGGACTAGCACTGAGTAAGAGGTAGGATGAACCAGGGGATGTTGTTAACCCAAGGGAACCATACAATTTCACAACTAGGAGAATTTTGAAAACTCGAATAAAGAAAGGAAATGAGTGATGAATATCAATTTATCAATCAAAACAAAGTCAAAGACATATTAGGAGACTTTGGGGTAAAAGTGTCCAAACAACAGACTGAGCAAAGCAAGACAAAACCACCAAAAAGGAGAGAGTGGCGCTCCTGTAATCAAAGTGACATAGTGCTATGGCACTCCCTAGAAGAATAAACGTGAGCGTTATTCAAGCCAATGGTGCCGTGGTAACCACTGGAGGGGGGTGCTGGTCCTGAACAAGCTTAAAAATGGCTTCCAAAAACTAGAACTTAGCAGAGACTCAGTTAATGACTCTGTAAACTCTTCAATAAAAAAAAAGTAAAGGGAAAAGACTCAGAGTCAAGCAACAAACAAGCAAGATCTAATCACAAGCAAGGATTCAAGACAAACCAAAAGAAAGACTAGTCAAATTCCTTCCCCAATGAAGTCATCATTTTTACTGTTATGAGAAATCTTACCCTGCGAACATGTTAAGCTCCCCTTTGGACCAAGACCCCTTCTTTGGTCCAAAGACAAAAGTAAACAAATGGTTGCTACTTTCCTTATAGATCTAGTTCATTAACCTATAGAAATAAGGAGAAAGAAACACATGTTTCCCGAAGTTTATCCCTACTGCTCCATCCCTTTCCCTCGCTACTCTAATTCCTTCAACGATCGAAGAGATATGCAAGACAAAGGAAAACCTTTCTACTTCTACTATATTTCGTTAGATAGAAACCAGATCTATCTATACCAGATTTAACTTAAGCATAGACATTATCATGAACACAATAGAGAAAGGAATAGGCCAAGTTAATATTGAATGGAAAGCCAAGAGAATGTACTTACAAATCATGTTGATGTTATAGAAATGTTCTCCAAGCTCTCCTCGTCCAACCCTTGCATGGAAATCTTGAGATCAAAATGCTGAATTCTTTCTCCTAGGATCAAAGGTTTGACACCTAAAATCTTCCTCCTTTCACCTTGGAAATACCTTCAATTTATAGGATTGGGAGGCTCAACCACAATGGGATAATTAGAGAATTGGTTGAGGATATGGATCCACAAGTTGGGATTTTATCCTAATATAGTTCCAGAGGATAGGATTTGACTGAAAACGACCTCATCCCTTCAGATTTGCCCCTTAAGAAAAGGCGAGATTCACTATATTTTCCACTAACCAAAGTGGCGCTCCCTAAATAAGGCCAAGGGGGCACCACTCTATGATGTGGTTCTCCCCCTAAATGGCCAGGGGGGTGCCACCCTTCATAAATGCTAAAAAAAGGGTCGAATTTCCAAGTAAAAAGCATGTTTATGGCCTTGAAATGATGGGTTTCTTCCTCCAATATGGCTTAGGGGTCATGGAAAATGTATTTAATGGTTTCAATGAGTTGTGACATATGGAAAAGTGCATGTGACACTTAGTAAGGTGCATACGACACTTTGCGACACTTGCGACACTTAAGTGTGGCATTTTGATGTGTAACAAAAAGGGATCACAAAAATATTGAGACTACATAGGTAACAAAAGGTGATTTTTTCTTGTTAGGGTGTATTCACAATTAGAAAGATAGTGAAAACTAAGAATAATAACAAGAAAATCGTATTTTTCATTTTTATGCTTAGTTACGTAAGTTATAGGTAGATGTAATAGATAAAATAATATAAATTATGGGAAACATATGACAACTTAAATATAGAACATCAAATTAAACTAGAAATATCAATTTCAACAAGAAAAATCAAAGATGAAATCTTATATATTAAGGGCGTTGTCTAAACGTTCTACGTTTTTCTCCTTTTCGCCAGAATTCGACAACATAAATCTGGACAAAATCACAATTTTCCGCTGTTTAAATTGTATTTTTGAATGCATAATTGGATTCAGTGTGTTGATAAACCCTCGGGGTACTAGGATTATATAGACTTAGCCACTCAAATATGCAGATCCAACAATTTCTTGCCGGATTTCGAGCAAAATTAAATAGAAAAAATCCCCAGAAAAGACCAAAACGTAAAACGTTTAGTTCGCGACTATAATAAGAACCTTGCTATTAGGGTCCTAATCCACACATAGGTAGAGAAATATATTCAGATGTAATAAAGGTCAATATTAATAAGGCCTTTCAATAAAATAGAATAAGGTAGATGTAAGAAGACCTAATAGAAGCTTCCGCTTCTAGAAGGATCTTCCTCTAGATGCTTCTCTGGATAGACATATTTAGTATAAATAAGGGTCGAGGGTATGAAAACCCTAGCTTGGATATTATTGTAACAGAGCGCTGCTTGACTGGAGGTTGCCCCCTCGAAGAGGACCGTGAACATTGCTTTCTGAATCAAAGTGCTATTTCTGTTGTTGTTCTTATATCATTTCTGTGTTATTGTGGAGATTATGCTGGTTATATTACTGTTATTCTGCCATTTCTAGCATTTTATTTTTGTTTTGCATACTTTTTATATCTGGTATATTACAAGTGGTATCAGAGCACTTTCCTTGGCATAAATTGTGGGACATTTTCTCCAGGGTAGAGATGTATTCCGACGTCTTTAAGCCATAGAGATTTGTCGTTATGCACATAAACCCGGGGTTGAGGGATTCATACACGCAGGAAATACAAGTGGTTCTTAAGCAAACATCTGTTGGCCACCCTTGTAAACCTTGTTGGTACCCCTTCGAGTGGTAGTGCATCAGACAACACCTGTGTACGGATCGACCTAGATTTCCTGAAGCCCTCTTTAGACAAACCGATCGGCCGCCTAACTGCTATAGTTCCACCAAGAACAACACTCGGGAGAATACTCTCTAGTACCTGGGTAGTCGGGTAGTATGGCTAAGGGTACAGTCTATCCTCCTTAGTTAGTGCCCTGAGATATTGGGCCGAGTACTATTGTTGGACCCCGTACATATATCAGAGAGCTATAGCATAGGGAAAACCCTTGTTTGTAGAACCCTTGAATACCTAACTCTTGGGGGACAGAAACATAAACAAATTAAAACATACAAGATCTGTTGCTGCACAACTGTGTTCGGGTTGTCAAATCACTACACTTTTCTTACTGGTTAAGAATTTGGGGATTTCATCGCTGCAATATTTTTCAGACCGGAGTATAACTCCGTAGGTGTAAAAATAAATAAATAAATAAAAATAAAAAAAAAATCGGCAAAATTTTTGACCCCGCCCGCCCCTTTTTAGTTCACCCATCCTCATGGTCCATACCCGTAGCCAAGACCTGGAAGCTCTCTTCAACACCTTGCAATCTGGTCTCCTCAAGACCTAAAAAGAAGTAAAACAACTCAGTGCCAATGTTGCCTCCATCGATACAACCATCAATACAACCATAAATACAACCATGCAGTCCTCAATGGAGGAAGTCAAACAAGAACTGACCACCCAGCTTGAATCTGTCTTTGCATCACTCTGCACCAAACTGAAGATCCCTACAAATGACCCTTTCTCTGACGCACCTCCAAAGACTAAAGGTGAACATTCCTCCCATTCCCATACCTTTCAGCACCATCACTTTCAACGTGACCTACACCTTCCGTGGGTGGATGTGACCAAATTTGATGGCTCGGACCCCACTGGTTGGGTAACCCAAATGGAACATTATTTCTCTTTATACGACATTACAGATGACTTGGCCAAACTCCGATATGGTGTTCTCCATCTAGATCAAGAACGTTGGCAATGGTGGCAATGGAGGAAAACTTCTCGTCAAGGGTATATTGCTTGGACCCAATTTGTGACTGATCTTTATGAACGCTTTGACACTGACACCAACCATTTGGGCCATTTGACAAAGTTGAAACAATCAGGAACAATAGAAGACTTCAAAGCTTCCTTTGAGCGCCTGGCTTTTCGAACAGAGGGCATGACTGATGCTTTCTTTCGAGAGTGTTTTATCAGTGGCCTCAAGGAGGAGATTTGGGCCCATGTCCTCATGGCTCGACCCTCAAGTTGGGTGGAGGCTACTAAAAGAGATAAAGAAGCACAACAGGTTGTATCCTCTCAAAACTGAAAACCCTCCTTTATCCCTCGCCCTAAACCTGTAAATCCCACTACTCCCTCCGCCCCATTTAAGATCCAAAAATTGACCAGGGATGAAATGGCTAAACGCCAACTCAAAGGCCTTTGTTATAATTGTGATGACAAATATTTCCAAGTTTGTTAAGAATTATGGAAAGATTGTAGCACCTCTCACTGCTCTCCTAAAAAAGAACTCTTTCACTTGGACTCCAGCCACTGCTCAAGCTTTTCAAACCTTGAAGATGGCCATGTGCACCACTCCGATTCTGGCCCTTCTTGATTTCACAAAGACCTTTGTGTTGGAATGTGATGCATCAAGGAAAGGAATCGATGCTGTCCTTATGCAAGAGGGTCGACCTTTGGCCTTCACCAATAAGAAACTATTTGAAAGGAATCTGGGCAAACCCATCTATGAAAAGGAAATGTTGGCTATTCTGCATGTCGTTGATCTATGGCACCCTTATCTCTTGGGGAAACGTTTCCAAATTAAGACAGACCATCAAAGCCTCAAGTACTTTCTGGAACAACGCATTTCCTCCCCGGAAATATGAAAGGCAAAGACAATGTGGTGGCAGATGCACTGTCCTGAAAATATGAAGAAGAAGGATCCCTTTTTATCTTTCCTTCATTGTACCAGATTGGCTCCAAGCTGTTCGCTAGGAATGGCTACAAGATCCCAAAAGTTTGTATCTGATCCAACAATTGTAGACCAATGCTCTAGCTCCCCCAGGGTACTCTTGGCTCCAGGATGAGCTTCGATACAAAGGCCGTTTGTATTTAAGTAAACAATCAAAGCTTAAATCCACGGTACTTTCTGAGCTTCATGCTACACCCACATCGGGGCACTCTGGGTTCACCAAAACCTATGACAGGGTCAAACATTCTTTTTTCTGGGATGGTATGAAACAAGACATCTGTAATTTTGTCTCTGAATGTGATGTGTGTCAATGCAACAAGGGAGAAACCGTCAAATCTCTGGGCACACTACAACTGCTTCTGATTCCACCTGCTATTTGGAAGGATATCTCTATGGACTTTATTACCGGCTTACCCAAATTAGGAAATAAATCAGTCATAATGGTGGTTGTGGATCACCTTTCCAAGTATGCTCATTTTTGCGCTCTTCAACACCCATTTACTACATCCACGATGGCTCAAATTTTCATGGACCAGGTCTTCAAGCTTCATGGCATGCCGCACTCTATTGTTTCTGATCGTGACCCAACTTTCACAAGCAATTTTTGGCAAGAACTATTCAAGCTATAAGGCACCCAATTGCATCTCAGCACAGCTTATCATACCCAGACTGATGGTCAAATGGAAGTTGTCAACAAATGTTTGGAAACATATCTGAGGTGTTTTGGCTCTGAAAAGAAAAATCAGTGGGCTCAATGGTTACCTCTAGCTGAATGGTGGTACAACACTTCCTACCATACAGCTACACGCATGACTCCTTTTGAAGCGATATATGGATAGAATCCACCTTCAGTTCTCTCATACTTACCGGGTACCTCGAAGGTCAGGCGGTTGACCAAACACTTACAGTTTGAGAGGATATTCTCCGTACCCTCAAAGAGAACTTGGTCATGGCACATAATTGCATGAAGCAACAAGCAGATCAAGGTCACTCTGAACGTCAATTTGCAGAAGGGGATCAGGTGTTTCTGCAACTGCAACCATACAAGCAAACTTCCCTCAAGGCCGAGCATTATCAGAAGCTAGCGCCCAAATTTTATGGTCCTTATATAGTTCTCAAGCATGTAGGACAAGTCGCCTATCAGTTAGCTATGCCCAATCATTCGAAGCTACATCCTGTTTTTCATGTTTCATGCTTAAAGAAGGTGATTGGAACTAGGTGCCAAATTCAAACCAACCTTCTCGAGTTAGCTGAAGAAGGATCCATTTGGCTACAACCAGAAGCAGTTTTGGACCAGCGTGAGCATCGCCTGTGTCAGAGAACCATCAAGGAAGTGCTAGTCGAGTGGAAAGATACAACTCCAGCAGATGCCACTTGGGAACTAGCTACCATTCTGCAACAGTTTCCACATCTCAAGCCTTGAGGACAAGGCTGTTTTTAAGGGGGCATACATGTTAGGGTCCTAACCCGCACATAGGTAGAGTAATGTATTCGGATGTAATAAAGGTCAATATTAATAAGGCCTTTCAATAAAATAGAATAAAGCGGATGTAAGAAGACCTAATAGAAGCTTTTGCTTCTAGAAGGATCTTCCTCTAGATGCTTGTCTTGATAGACATATTTAGTATAAATAAGGGTCGAGGGTATGAAAACCCTAGCTTGGAGATTATTGTAATACAATGCTGCTCGACTGGAGGTTGCCCCCTCAAAGAGGCCCGTGGACATTGCTTTCTGAATCAAAGTGCTATTCTGTTGTTGTTCTTATATTATTTCTGTGATTTCTATGTTATTGTGGAGATTATGTTGGTTATATTACTGTTATTCTGCCATTTTTAGCATTTTATTTCTGTTCTGCATACTTTTTATATCTGGTACATTACACCTGCAAGGTACACATTTATCTAAACAATTGTCTTTCAAGTTTCTTTGTATGTGTGTTAATAGGTAAAAACCCATATGTGTATATTCAATATTATAAATCTTTGCAAACTCTAGTAAATTATATAAAAACTCACTCATAAAGTTCAAATTTGAGGCATGAATCCAACCAACAAAAAAGTACTGAATGGAGCCATTTGTTTGGGTTCTCATAAGACCTCTAGAAACAAAATAAGAATATTTAAGGTGACAATTTAATTAGAGAATGGAAAGCCCTATAAATAAAAAATAGCACATCAATGTTTGGGCTCAATTTCTTATAGAGCATCTAGAAATAGAGCAAGGACCTTGAGACAATAACAAAATCATAAATTGAAAAATAACAAACCACATGACCAGAGAGCACGTTCCTTGTAGGCAGTGGCATGAACCTACAACTTATGTTAAAACCACAAGTGAAATGGCTTGTCAAAAAACTACCTTCTAAATACCTATAGTTTGATATTTAGCTTACTATACATCCCACAGTCTATAAAACAACACTATTTTCAACTCTTAGAAAATGAGATCCCTGTGTAAGCAACAATTATCTTAATAGATTTGAAAAACAAAAATTATTCATGAATTCCAACATACAGTTCTAAAGAATTCAACAAATTTTTAATGAACAACACTAAAGGAATCCTCATTTGTTGGGCACATGCCTATTTTGAGAAGGAAGCCTATTTTGGGCGTAGGCCTATTTTTGGAGAAAAGATCTATTTTGGGAAAGACTTATTTTTGGAAAGGAAGACCTAATTTTGGAGCGCGCACAACATGTGGCAAGAAAGCAGAATGCAGAAAAAGAAGGAAAATCAACATGCAGGAGGAAAAACAACCTGGTGTGCAGGCGTACAAGCTTAACCATGATAGGGTTAGGGTTTTTGACAAGATTGTAACGACTATAAGCCCAAAAAAGTAGTATAAATAAGGACCTAGGAGGTCTAGGTGAAGGGGATGTGAGATAGAGATATATACAAGAGGTCAGTTAAGATAATAACAGAGAGAGAGTTGATTATTATGAATTTTGTAAGTTGTTGAGGATAATAAGTCTTATAGAAGAGTCGAGTAAGGTAGTTCTTGAGGGTTAGGTCATAGGATGAGGAGCCTGGTGTGATCTATTCATCCTCAAAGAGGGTTCTTACCCTCAATATTAATTGTATTACTAAAGATGTAATGCGCGCAATGCAAGATTTTGTAGTAGAATAAATAAAAGAGCATAGAAGCAAGATCTTTGTGGACGTAGCCCCAGGAGGGGGTGAACCATGGTAAAATTTGTGTTCTGTGTGATTGTTAATGAATTTTTACTTTCTGTTGATCATTAGCTTATGAATGAATAGTTAAAGTAACTATATCAACATGCATGCATATGTTTAAAGATGAATAAATCATAGAATTAATTGAAAAATTAACAAGGATAATGCATAAGGAAGAAATAACACAATCCCATATCCCCACTCATTCCTAGTCTGCAAACACTCGAGTATTGCAGTCACCCATAAAAGCTATCTCGTGTGAGAGTGCACTGTGCACTCTGTGCACATCGTTGCCTTTTGGTTTACTAGGAGGGCCGATAGTTTTTGAGGGTTTTGTTGGAAACTTGTTAAGATCCGAACCTGGGTCAGCCCAAGAAGAAGTAAGAGAGTAAAATCAACATCATTCTTATTTATTTTTATACTTCACCCATATGCAATTGTAGGAAAAAAGTCCCTACTAAAGTATAACTCTCTTTTTCTAGATTCTACGAAAATGCAACAACAAAAAGCAGGGGAAAAATCATAAAAAATAATTAGTATAAGGCAACAAGGTGTAGACAAGAAACAAAATAACCCCATTAATGTTTAATTGTATGTCTATTTAGCTAGCAGTTGATGACATACACAAAATGGTAACTTGAACTTATAAAAAATTGCTTATAGCAACAAATTAGAAGCACTATTATTCTAGTGAAGATTATATACTTTATCAAGAATATGTTTGATGGAAGCAAAGCTTTCCTTCCTCATCTCATTTGCAAATAACACTTCATGTGAATTGAAACATTTAGATGGTTGTTTAGGAGGGTTTCAAACCTAAACCCTAGTCTCCATTTTCTCTTGTCCTTCTTAACCATATCTATTTTAAGAAAATGTCCTTCTTAACCATATCTATTTTAAGAAAACAAATACTCAATGCAACACAACTAATTGAGTATGTAATTATTCATATTGCACAAATGTACTAACCCTTAAAACATCCCCAAAAATCAATGGATTTTATTTCATGAATTTCACCAAAAGGTTCACAAAGACCTCTCAAATCTTCTTCTGAACCTTGCAAGGCGTGCTACATATGAAATCTTGGATCCATGTGGAGGAAGAGATAATATATTTAATCTACAATTATATATCCTTTTGATTTTCTTGCTTGTCACCACTTTGGTCATGACAATCGTTCTTTCCATTGTTGTCTTTAGATGATTCCTTGAGTGACACTTTTAAAGCTTTGTCATATTGTTCCAATCTACCCCATGGACGAATCTGGGCATCAAACAATAAAGGCCATTGAAATTGAAGTGGGGTTTGGAAGAGCAAAGAATTGGAATTTTTTGACGTGATTTTATATCACATATCGAAGTTGTTCATATTATGTGGCATTTTTTTTGGAAGCATAGAGTTCGCACGGAGAAGCCGTGGCTTTTCGTGCTTCTCATAAAGTCGTAGGGGATCGTTTAATGGTCATTATGTCACTTGCTCAGATTATTTTGGGCAATCCCGCAGGGAGTTAGTGATCTAGTTGGATAGCATGGTTCCTTTCGAGGTTCCATGGAACGTCATTTTGAAAGCGATACACGAGGCAATGGAATCTCTCTTAATGAGTTTTCTTCAAGTTTATAGTGATAGTTAGCCTGATTTGAAGTTGGATCTTGTTTAGGTAATCTCTGCAAGTTACAGATTTTCTTATATTTAAAAATAAATTAATTTTTTTTTATGAATATCTTATAGTATGTGAAAAATTGAAAAATAACTTATTACTTAGCTGTTTTGTGGGACATATTTCATTAGAGGTTGTGATTAAGGCTTACATCAAGTAGGCTTAGTAACTCCATGGGTGGATTTGCATGGCCATTTGTAATTTCAATAAGGACATTTTTATTTTTTTTAGTGGAAAGAGACATTGCCATGAAGTGGTGTCTTGTGGCCCTTGGATATCCGAACTTAACTAGATTGCATATTTCGTTCATCCAACGGACATGGAGCAAAGTCAATTGTTTACTTCTGTTGACTTCTGTTGGATGGACAGAATCTCCAATCGGGATAAGGATTGCCCCATTGAATGTGTAGGAGCATCTTGGCTATGCTTATTGAGTGGTATGAGGATTTTTGTGCAGAGCAAGCCCTTGAGTTTCATTGTTCAATTTGGGTAGAATTCTCAGGGTTGCCATTGCAATTTTAAGATATTTTGGAGCTTATTTTGTCCTAATTAATAATTTTGTTTTCTTTTAACCAACCTAGTGTTTTAATCCACTGCCTTAAAAGAGAGCATGTCTCAAGGTAGATATTTCCAAAGATTTAAAGGAATTTGTGTATAAGTGGTGGGGAGGTCAAGTTTTCTATTATAAAATGTGATACATCAATCTCCCCAACCCCTGTTTAAGGTGTTAAATTCCACACCACAGGATTAAGGATTGCCCCTTGCTAGTAAAAAAATGACGTTGTTTCTCCCAAAGCAACATAAACAATAGACCAGGGCCCACAAGCCTCGCCCCAAGTAGACACCAAAGGATAGACTAGGGTGATAAGGAAGGGAAAGCTCCCCAAATTCAACAACCCAAGCCATCTCTCCAATATCAAAAGCTCCAACCGAGCCCTCAGACTTCCCCCAACACATCTCAGAAAAAAGACTTCAAATGATGCGATGGTTAGAGAACCTTCTAGTAGCTTCGAAAAAACTATGCTATGGGTGTTGGGTTCCTTGGGCTTAGTTTCCACCCCCACAACTAAATTATTTTCAATGGATTTCTCGTGTCAAATTCCTTCTTAATAGGCTAAGAAACATGAATTTAAACAATGTCTTCCCACATATGATGAAATATAGGACTTCTCCAAACCCTTTTGACTCCCTTGTTGGTTGAAAAGGTGAGGAGATGATGGATCACCACATTGAAATTTTTCAATGAAGGCGGCCTCATGGAGTGTATACAAGATTATAGATCCTTATCACGAATCCATGGTTCATAAAATTAGAAATATTATTTTTGATATTTATATTGTTTACTTGTCAGAAGTTAATGCTACTAGTTTTATGCTTAAGTCAGTCCTTCATGTAATCTCTTTGAACTATGTTATGTTTTTACTAACCATTTTCTTAAGGTGGGTTGACAACCTTGATTTCTCAAGAATGGTAAAAAACTATTATCTAGTGTATCATTAATCCAACTATGTTGTATGACACTTGTTTTATTTCGAAGGCCATGTAATAGGTTTGGGCAATATTTATGCTCCAAATGACGTGGACGAAAGAGTGGCCTTATGGGAGTGACTAGACTAAAATTTGTGTGAGGCATATTGGTTGTTTTGTAATGATTTCAACAATGTCATAGAATTTGGCCTTTAATGTCATCAAGGCCAAACTCGACCTTTACAACTCTAACAAATTTTGTTGTAAAGATTCTCTTAAGTGTCATTCACGTGGTCCTAAAAGGCAACAATAAAGTGATGAAAAGGCTAGACATAAACACTATCCATGCTACACTATGAGAAGTTGTTGCAAACAACCCATTGAAGGGGAGAGCTCACTAAATGGATATTATCAAGCTCAAGAGACAAGGGAAACTTCTAGGAAAGTATGAAACCAATATGTCACACAAATTAATTTAGAACAAATGGTCTATGATCAATTAATCCCATAGTTCCTTAATGTCTCATGGTCAATTTTATGTTACAGAAATCAACTTATCCCAACTTCACATTATCAAGTATTAACTAAAATATCAATAACCTAACGACATACTACAATCTAATCTTGATGTTCTATACCAAAAGAAGAAAAAAATTACTTTTATTAGGAAGGTAAATTGTAGGGTATGCCACTTAAAAAATATTGCATGGTCCAACATGAGCACTAACTTTAGGGTGATATAGGTGTTGCTCTAAATGTAACACCCTGTTTCCCCCAGCTTGAAAATATAACTGAATTGGCCAAGAACTATGGCAAACTCATAAATGTGAATATGTGATGTAAATGGACCTTGAGGAAGAGGTCAATGAATGTGAATAACATTATGAAATTATTGCAGGACTGCTGATGAGGGGATGTGCAGAAAAAGAGACCACGATGGCAGTGGAAGGCACCTGAAAAGGTGGCGTTAACTTCCACCAAGAATAAAATACCGTATTTGGACTCCACTGGCCCGGATAACCAAAAGCGGCTCGCTGGCCCTGAAATTTAATGGCTTGCAGACTGGTAGGCAGATGGCTTGATGAGGGATGGGATGGTGAACCGCCCATCCATAGAACTGTCAGGCCTAATCAGTGCGAGGGTAATCGCGCCACACGCAACCTCGCGAGAGGATAAGGCGTATGGCAGAGGCGATTGAAAAGGGGAGACACGAGGGGAACTCTGGCATTATGCAGAGTGAGTGATAGCAGAGAGGAAGGATTGCAACCTTCGCTCCTGGTCACTGGCAGATAGAGAGACGTAGTCTCAGAGCATCGTGGTCTCAGCTCGGGGGTGGCTAGTGGTAAATCTGTTGGGAGTCGCTGAGCCTACGGTTGGGTGGAAACGAGCACCCCTCTCAGTAGTTGCACCCACTTCTGGTGTTATTTCTGATAAGTATTTTATGTATTGCATCTTGAAATTCATACACTGATATATATATACTCATAGCACTGTGAGGTTGTGAACGATTTTAGTGTAAGAATGTCTGTGAATGTTTTGATAATAATTAATGGACATATGCTTGTAATAGAGGAAGCCATGCACGACTTACGTCGATAAAAATGAATCTAATCATGCCCAGGTTGAACTAAGTCAGGTATCCAGTCCGTTCTCGGGAATTTGTCTCCCTTATCTGTATCCAGGAATGCCCCGGAATAGACCTCTTCATGGAGATTCCCTCCTTAGAAAGGTTTACCAAGAACCTGGAAAAGGGACTTGGATGTGCAAGCCTTGACAACCCTGTACGAAGAGGAATGACCCTCTTAGCATCTCGAAGTAGCAGCGTAGGGATAAGTATTGATCAACGGATGAGATCCTGTCGGGGAATCGATGGTCATTCACTACCGGTAGATCGAAGGAATAAACGAGGGAGTGAATTGCCTTAACTCTTTTTCCCCTAACTCCGTGAATAGCAAGGAAATCAGAATAGTAGACTCCCCGGGGTCCATGAGAACATCCGGACCGTCGGTTTTTCCACGTCCAAGGAGTAGTGGGAAAGGGCGCGGCATCGGGACCGATCTGAACCGTCAGATCTTAGCTAGAAAACCCGACAGTCGTTAGATCTATAGGGAGATAGATGAGGGTTAAGCCCTCGTGAATAGGGATCTCGTGAACTCGGAAGTTCGCAAGGTAAGAGCCCAAAGGTTGGATGCTCTAAATCGCGAGTGGTGAAGCCACGAAAGGATCTGAGCCGTCCATCCGAGGAGGACAGGTGGCGGAGATCCAGGGATCTCGCGAACTCGGAGGTTCGCAAGGTAAGAGCCCAAAGGTTGGATGCTCTAAATTGCGAGTGGCGAAGCCACGAAAGGATCTGAGCCGTCCATCCGAGGAGGACAGGTGGTGGAGATCCAGGGATCTTGCGAACTCAGAAGTTCGCAAGGTAAGAGCCCAAAGGTTGGATGCTCTAAATCGCGAGTGGCGAAGCCATGAGAGGATCTAAGCCGTCCATTCGAGGAGGACAGGTGGCGGAGATCCAGGGATCTCGCGAACTCGGAAGTTCGCAAGGTAAGAGCCCATAGGTTGGATGCTCTAAGTCGCGAGTAGCGAAGTGCCGAGAGCCGAGCACGAGAGAACACATGGCAAAACTTCAAGGTGGGACTCGCGTGATTGACGGGTGGACACGCATCGCCTAGAGAAGGGAGTCAATGCTCCGTTGATTTCTCGTGTCTCGGGGATTCGCGGGAAAAGGGCATGAGAGATCAACACTTGGACTTACGAAGTCGCGAGTAGTGAGAGGAAGGATTAAATAGCACTTCTCGAAGGTTCGTGAAGGGAAGGTGCCAAGATTTGACGCTACAACTCGTGAAAGGGCGAGTTGTGAGCAGTGCGAAAGGAAGGTCAACCTTAGCTGACTTTCAAGTCTCGGAGGATCGCATAAGGGAGGAATGAGAGTTCAACCGTTGAACTTACGAAGCGGCGAATAGTGAGAGGAGCTAGAGTTTAGCCTAGCCGGCGGTCATGCGTAGAGGACGCTGACAGAAGGAAGCTATACCCATTTCGTGATCTCGAGTATCGGCAATTTGTGAAGAAAATTCGAGGGTCTTCGACTCACGACTCGCGAGGTCGCGAGTTGTGAAAGGTTCCTGCATTTAGGCATGTATGTGGTCCTATCGAACTAGGGACTAAAGGAAGGGAGTTAGTGCTTTGTCGTTAAGCGACGGGTAGATATAGACGACCAAAATCTGTGCGCCCAGATCTACGGCCAGGGTTTCATTCCGAAGCCCCCTCGCCATTCTACCTTCAAAATTGGACTCAATTGTATCGCTGAGTCGCGAAACAAAAAAAGGCACCTGGTTTGTTTGGCCTATGGTCCTAACCCACGATCACAGGGGGGTGAATGGGGAAGAACTAGCCTGCACTAGACCCCCGTAGGACTTCGAGGATTCTGTCCCTTGAGGAAAAAAAAAAGAACGAAAATTTTATTACGTTATAGTGGGTATGTTACAAATTGGTATCAGAGCATGGTTACAACACTCGGCCTGATTGGACTCATGCACGAGTCGTGCGTAAACCTCGTTCGAAGCACTTCTATGAGGATTAACTCCCTGACTTAACTCCCTTGTCCAGGATTAAAAACTTGGAAAATGAGAACCCGATTGTGTATGCAAGTAAAATAAGTTATGAATTTATGCACAATTTATAAAAATGAATTTAACTATTGACTAACAACCAGCGTTTGTCTTTTCACTCAAGCGGACGATCAACCGCGGGAATCTACAAACGCAGAAAATGGTGACTCACCAAGAGGTGGGAGAAGGCTCCCACAACAGAGATGAAGAGTTGGACGAAATAAGAGCAATAGGAACCCCTCCAGGCCTAGCTGAGACTGTGAGGAGTCTCATGGTCAAATTGCAAAGCTGCAAGGCCGACAATGAAAGGATGATGAAAGAACAAGAAAAACAAACTGAAATTAATGCAGTTCTACTACAGAGCTTATTCGACCTACAACGACAAATGCAACATGAACCTGAAATGTAGAATCATGGTCGTGTCAGTGGCCACACTGAGAGAAGCACATCCAGAAAGGTCCACCCTAGAGGTAAAGGACCAGTGCCAGGCGATTCCACTGAGAAGGAAGCTGGCGATTCAGAAGGCTCTTCCAGCAGCAGAACCAGTTCCTATTCTCAAAAGAAACAAAAGAAGCAAAAGACTTCCAAGAGTCATAAATTTGAAGAATTCAAAAATGCCAAACCTCCCTCCTTCGATGGCGAGATAAAGAAGGGAGAGGAAGCCGAGGCATGGCTACTTGGACTGAAGAAATATTTCAGAGTCCATGATTTTTCAGAGAACTTGAAGGCCCGAGTGGCCACTTTCAATCTAAATGGAAAGGCTTCCATCTGGTGGGAATACCTTAAGAATATGAAAGGGGTCCGCGAGGAGGACCTGTCTTGGAAACATTTTGAGAAGTACTTCCAGAAGAAGTATTTGTCGGAAAGGTATTTCGACGAGAAGGCTAAAGAGTTTTATGAACTCAAACTGGGACAACTTACTATGGAGGAGTATGTCAATAAATTCCTTGACTTACTGAGATATGTACCCTACATCAAAGTAGAGAAGGCGAAGGCACAACGCTTCATCAGTGGGTTACCCAAGGAATATCGAAATTGAATCGAATTCGACGAGCCAAAGACCTTAGAGGACACTATAAGAAAGGCGACATATTGTCACGAACAATATGGACATCGGGCAGAGTCTCATGGAGACTGGAAACGAAAGAATGGTTCAAAATTTCAGAAGAAAGGGAGCAAATCCTCAGGATTGAAAAACTACAAGAAGAACCACAGAATGAGCTTTCCAACCCAGAGTGTACTCCAGCAGAACTTTCCCTCGGTGGATGGAAATAAAACTTCTGGACCTATACCAGTAAAGATTGATAACCCAAAGAGGAAACCTTTGGAATGCTGGGATTGCGGAGGAGAGCATCTCCGGAGAGACTGTCCACACCGACAACAGAACAATCGGAAAATTTATAACATGCAGGAAGCTACCACGGTCAATGATGTGGCAAGGAGCGTGCCGCAGATCTATGCAGCCTTGGATAATAACCAAGCTGACCACCAAGCTTCAGTGGTGGAAATAGAAGGTATGATTTTCAACCATCTGG
>ML781038.1:164581-182350 GCA_009831015.1 Picea engelmannii | reverse complement strand
GTTAACTTCCACCAAGAATAAAATACCGTATTTGGACTCCACTGGCCCGGAGAACCAAAAGCGGCTCGCTGGCCCTGAAATTTAATGGCTCGCAGACTGGTAGGCGGATGGCTTGATGAGGGATGGGATGGTGAACCGCCCATTCGTAGAACCGTCAGGCCTGATCAGTGCGAGGGTAATCGCGCCACACACAACCTCGCGAGAGGATAAGGCGTATGGAAGAGGCGATTGAAAAGGGGAGATGCGAGGGGAACTCTGGCATTACGCAGAGTGAGTGATAGCAGAGAGGAAGGATTGCAACCTTCGCTCCTGGTCACTGGCAGACAGAGAGACGCAGTCTCTGAGCATCGTGGTCTCAGCTCGGGGGTGGCTAGTGGTAAATCTGTTAGGAGTCGATGAGCCTACGGTTGGGTGGAAATGAGCACCCCTCTCAGTAGTTGCACCCACTTCTGGTGTTATTTCTGATAAGTATTTTATTTATTGCATCTTGAAATTCATACACTGATATATATATACTCATAGCACTGTGAGGTTGTGAACGATTTTAGTGTAAGAATGTCTGTGAATGTTTTGATAATAATTAATGGACATATGCTTGTAATAGAGGAAGCCATGCACGACTTACGTCGATAAAAATGAATCTAATCATGCCGAGGTTGAACTAAGTCAGGTATCCAGTCCGTTCTCGGGAATTTGTCTCCCTTATCTGTATCCAGGAATGCCCCGGAATAGACCTCTTCACGGAGATTCCCTCCTTAGAAAGGTTTACCAAGAACCTGGAAAAGGGACGTGGATGTGCAAGCCTTGACAACCCTGTACGAAGAGGAATGACCCTCTTAGCATCCCGAAGTAGCAGCGTAGGGATAAGTATTGATCAACGGATGAGATCCTGTCGGGGAATCGACGGTCATTCACTACCGGTAGATCGAAGGAATAAATGAGGGAGTGAATTGCCTTAACTCTTTTTCCCCTAACTCCGTGAATAGCGAGGAAATCATAATTGTAGACTCCACGGGGTCCATGAGAACATCCGGACCATCGGTTTTTCCATGTCCAAGGAGTAGTGGGAAAGGGCGCGGCATCGGGACTGATCTGAATCATCAGATCTTAGCTAGAAAACCCGACAGTCGTTAGATCTATAGGGAGATAGATGAGGGTTAAGCCCTCGTGAATAGGGATCTCGCGAACTCGGAAGTTCGCAAGGTAAGAGCCCAAAGGTTGGATGCTCTAAATCGCGAGTGGCGAAGCCACGAAAGGATCTGAGCCGTCCATCCGAGGAGGACAGGTGGAGGAGATCCAGGGATCTCGCGAACTCGGAAGTTCGCAAGGTAAGAGCCCATAGGTTGGATGCTCTAAGTCGCGAGTAGCGAAGTGCCGAGAGCCGAGAACAAGAGAACACATGGAAAAACTTCAAGGTGGGACCCGCGTGATTGACGGGTGGACACGCATCGCCTAGAGAAGGGAGTCAATGCTCCGTTGATTTCTCGTTTCTCGGGGATTCGCGGGAAAAGGGCATGAGAGATCAACACTTGGACTTACGAAGTCGCGAGTAGCGAGAGGAAGGATTAAATAGCACTTCTCGAAGGTTTGTGAAGGGAAGGTGCCAAGATTTGACGCTACAACTCGTGAAAGGGCGAGTTGCGAGCAGTGCGAAGGGAAGGTCAACCTTCGTTGACTTTCAAGTCTCGGAGGATCGCATAAGGGAGGAACGAGAGTTCAACCGTTGAACTTACGAAGCGGCGAATAGCGAGAGGAGTTAGAGTTTAGCCTAGCCGGCGGTCATGCGTAGAGGACGCTGACAGAAGGAAGCTATACCCATTTCGTGATCTCGGGTATCGACGATTTGTGAAGAAAATTCGAGGGTCTTCGACTCACGACTCGCGAGGTCGCAAGTTGTGAAAGGCGCCTGCATTTAGGCGCATATGTGGTCCCATCGAACTAGGGACTAAAGGAAGGGAGTTAGTGCTTTGTCGTTAAGCGGCGGGTAGATCTGGACGGCCAAAATCTGTGCACCTAGATCTATGGCCAGGGTTTCATTCCGAAGCCCCCTCGCCATTCTACCTTCAAAATTGGACTTAGTTGTATCGCTGAGTCGCGAAACACAAAAAGGCGCCTGGTTTGTTCGGCCTGTGGTCCTAACCCACGATCACAGGGGGGTGAACAGGGAAGAACTAGCCTGCACTAGACCCCCGTAGGACTTCGGGGATTCTGTCCCTTGAGGAAAAAAAAAAGAACAAAATTTTTATTACGTTATAGTGGGTATGTTACACTAAATCACCATGAAGATATGATAATATTCCAAATTTCTTTCTCATTCTAGTACCTCATGCTCGTGCTAAATAGACCATGCAACAATTCATTCAAGGGTTAGAACTGTGTCTTGCACTCGATGATACTAACGAGGACCCATAACTAAATAAAAAAAATGGACGAAACCAAGTAATCCATGAAATACAAAATATTATATTGATATTAAAGTGATGATTACAATGAATGAATGTGATTTATTAGTGAAGGTCAAAGATCAACTTCCACCATGAATCACCAAGAGATCATACTCTCCATCTAGCACAAGAAAGTTGATATTCATCATGAAAATTGGCAATTTGATCCCTCAAGAGATTAGAAGAATTATATACATGCGACAAGGATCTTAATAATAATGAGTAGAGGATGTTGCAACAAAAATGATGCAACATAAGGCTCAATCATAGAATGTATTTGGTAATATAAGATCTTCAATGAAAATCACTTCGATCTTTTGTGAATAATCACGGTTTTAGGAAGTAGTAATCCAATGTGACTTTCCTTGATTCATCTTCACATGGAACGGTTTGAGTTTTAGTTTTATTGAGGACTCTTGAATGTCGAGGACTTTTATGGAAAAATATGGACCCTAATTTTTTTGCACATTGCTTAACAATCTCTATAGCTAACACATGGGTGCCTAGTGAACTTTCTCATTTATTTGCTTTCAAGTTAGAGAGTAAAATGGATAATAATTATTATGGTGTGTCTTCTCTCTCATCCAAAACTAAATTCATAATCATTTACATTCACATACATACATTTTCACTGTGATTCTTAGTTGTGTTAGAAAATAAATGTTGTAACATTTCAAGGAAGATATTATCACATTTGAGGTCCGGGATGAGAACATATAAATTGATTCTTGCAAAACTTTCTAGAATTCTTAGTTTCATTTTAACTGAGGGACAATTCATTTGATCGAATAAGGGAAACTTCCAACAATCATTTGAAATATATCCTTCATTAACTCATTATTTCATTATTATATGGTATTTTAAAATTTTGTTATCCTCTTGATTAGTTAAGAACAATGAGCTTAATTTCTTGATCTGCATACCTTAAATTAAGTTAATTTATTTTTAAATTCCTCATTAAGGGACATAATGATACTAGCATTGTCATTGTTCCACCATAGATAAATAGTATTTGAATTGCTCGCATTTAGTAATTCTATATCCTTACATTGAACACTGAACTAAGTGTTCAAGTTATACCCTGCCATTAAGGAGATTCTTTAGAAGTTCATTCTCATTAAAAAAATTGTTCATGGGCACTTTGTTAAATGTTTCTCGTCATTCCACACAATATGACACCTTTAAATTAAAAATTAATAATTCAACATTTAAATATATATTTAAATTTGAAAGGTATTTTTTTTATTTTTTTAAATATTTTTTTAAGTTGTATAAAAAAATAAAAATATAAGTATATAGGTATTTAATTGGGTTTAGTTTAAAAAAAATAAAAATAAAAGTATATATGTATTTAATTCAGTTTAGTTTAGGTAATTGAGAGGATAAGTGTTATCCTTTCCACTTAGATTTGATTTTTACAAGTGACTTGTTGAACTCCTAACAAGTATATTGTTATCACGATTTTGAGCTTTGTTGTTTACCCTAAATACTATCTTCAAAATGAGAAAAAAAAACCCAAAAAATTTCTTTGAGATATGTAACTAGTTCGCTTTACTATGTAATATTTCTCCTTTTAATCTTTTCTAAAAAATGCCTGCACCTTACAAACATATCAATATTTATTTTAAATAGACACTTTAGGTGAGATGAGGCACTTATCCATTGAATTTCCCCACATGAATATGTTTGGAATAGTGGGCCTAATGGTTAAGAACAAGTGTTTCCTCCTAAGAAGTCTGAGATTCAAATCTAGAGGGGGTAGAGTATGTACACCTTCCTAAAATTTAGTAGGAAGAGGTCTCTTGTCCCACAAACAGGGGAGTATACACCAATTTAGCGTATAAACTATTAATAACTCGTTAGCTTTACTATGTAATAATTCTCCTTTTAATATTTTCTCTAAAAATGACCCCTACAAATAAATATAGTGCAAATAAACCATAATTATCAACTTAACCAGAACTATGACCTCAAAATGAGAACTCTAGCCCTTAAAACCCATATTTTTGCATAAAAAACATGAAAATCAACCCCCAAATCAAAAAGTGGTGTTGTAGCACCATTTTTTCTAATGGGGTAAAAATTACAACATTTTTCAAGCATGGACTTCAAAACTCATACAATAGCTCAGAAAAACCTTAAAATCAACACTCAAATAAAAAAGTGGTACACCAGTAGCACCATTTTTTGTAATGGGGTCAAAATTACAACATTTTTCAAGCATGACCTTCAATACTCATACAATAACTCAAAAAAACATTAAACTCAACACCTAAATAAAAAAATGTTATTACCTAAAATAAAATGTTTTTTTTTTAAACGTTAAAATTATAGCTAATTACGACCTAAATGAAATTGTGACCTTAACAATAGATCCCTATGCAAATAAAAAACCCAAAATTGAATTTAAATGGTCACTTAATTTTTTTTTACTAACCTTTTTTTTTTCAATTTACATTTAAAAAAAACAAATAAAAAACAAATAAAGAGAAAGGAAAAAATCTTAACAATTTTTTTTAAATGAAAAAAAAAAACACATTTAAAAAAATATATTCAAAACCTAAATTAAAAAAAAAAATTACTTAAGAAAAAGAAAATTTCTCAAAACAATAAATTTTTTTTTTTAAATAATAAAAAACTCTTAAAACAAAAAAAACTTTAAAAAACAAAATTCAAAAAATTAAGAAAACATATCTAAAATAAAAAAATTAATAAAAATTCCTAAACTAAAACTTAAAAAAAAAATTGAAATATAAAACTTCATTACAAAAATTTGAATTGCAAGATGAGAACATATAAATTGATTCTTGCAAAAATTTCTAGAATTCTTAATGGAACAATTCATTTGATCGAGCTAATGGAAACTTCCAACAATCATTTGAAATATTTCCTTCATTAACTCATTATTATATGGTACTTTAAGTATTGTTATCCTTTTGATTAGTTAACAACAATGAACTTAATTTCTTGATTTTCATACCTTAAATATTCTTAGATTAGTTAAGAACAATGAAATTAATTTTTTGATCTTCATATCTTAAATTAAGTTAATGGATTTATAAATTCCCTCATTAATGGATTTATAAATTCCCTCATTAATGGACATAATGATACTAGCATTGTCACAAAAAGTGATTGTTCCACCATAGATAAATAGTCTTCGAATTGCTCGGATTTATTAATTTTATATCCTTACATTGAACCATTAAGGAGATTGTATACAAGTTCATTCTCATTTAAAAAAAATGTTCATGGGCACTTTGTTGAATGTCTCTTCCCATTCCACAATATGGCACCCTTAAATTAAAAATTTAACATTTAAATATTTTTAACTTGGTATTTTTATTTATTTATTTAAATATTTTTTTTTTTATAAAAAAATAAAAGTAAAAGTATGTATATTTAATTGGGTTTAGTTTAAGTAGTTGAGAGGGTAAGTGTTATTTTCCTCACCTAAGTTTGATTTCCACAAGTGATCTGTTAAACTCCTAAAATATATACTGTTATAACGATTTTGAGTTTTGTTGTTTACCCTAAATACCATCTTCAAAATGAGAAAAAAAAAGCCCAAAAGTTTTCCTTGAGATATGTAACTCGTTCGCTTTACTATTTACTATTTCTTCTTTTAATATTTTCTCTAAAAATGGCCTACACCCTGCAAATATATCTATATTTATTTTAAATAGACACTTTAGCTGAGATGAGGCACTTATCCATTGAATTCCCCCACATGAATATGTTTGGAATAGTGGGCCTAATGGTTAAGAACAAGTGTTTCCTCCTAGGAAGTCACAGGTTCAAATCCTGAGGGGAGTAGAGTAAGTATACCTAGGTGTTTTAGTTAGTTTACATGGTAGAGATTTCCATGTTTTCGTACCCTCCATTGCCCTGATGCACGCCTTTGCACCAACCTCCATCCACCGCCCTACTGCACCGTCGCTCTTATCCTTCCCCTTTGCACCGACCTCCCTCCACCGCCATGCTACATTGTCGACCTTATCCTTCCCCTTTTCACTATAGCATTTCATATTCCATTCTACCCTTTTCATGTTCTTGATCCTCCTCGCACTGTAATTCTCTGCAATATCATCTAGACATAATGATGATGATGATGGAATGTCCATGACTCTTCACATGAGAAACAAGTATCACCAAGGGTATCAGAGAGCCTTCAAGATGGTGCAAGCCTCCAAGGATTCTCTGTACGCTTGTGACAACATCAACGAGTATTCCATCAAATTCTGTATATATTAAATTCACATATCACTGTATATATTAAATTTGCATTAATATTCTATTAGACTAGTCATTTGGAACACCATTGTAAGGTTCAACCATTATTCTCTCGGTGCATCATTCGCCGGAATTTATTTCAATATATCACATGCTAGAGTTTAGCTAAAAATTATCTTAGCCACATAGTAATAGTACACTCACTAGCTACATTGCAACCAAAGTTTACTGTCATGTAGGACACAATTAATGAATCAATCTTGTTTACCAGTGAAATGACTTGTTCAAAACATAGTTCCTATTGGAAGTGACTCACCGACCCCAGGGTAGGATGCTTTTGGAACTGGCTTTGGTTGAGTAGTGGTGTGAGGTGAAAACATAGTGATTCTTTCACCCTACTTCAACCATTTTGTTTGGAACCTTTGTTGTGCCAATGAGGGGAGGCAACACAGATGTAGCAATCGTGAAGATGGATATGGAGATGCTGGGCCAAGTGTTGGACATTTCCGAGGAGAGGTTGTCAAAGAGAAAGTACTTGGTAGGGAATTTCTTAGTGACAAATCTCCAATGTCTATGGTGGACGTACTACCTTATGGATGCTTGTATAATGTTTCCTTTGATTTGGACACCTATCTCTCCCTCGTTATTTGCAACTATACAGTGTAGGGATCCTATTCGTTGCAATGAAAAGATGTGTAGTAGAGAGCACCTAGATGAGTGGTGACTCTGTTTCCTATGAGGCTTCTTGTGTTGATGTGTGGTAATGTGAATGCTATGACAAGTGATACACTTTATGATGGCCAATGGAACCATCTATATCATGTACAATGCATTGTAGTGTGATCTCGACACAAGTCCATTTTTAAGTTGCCAATATATTTAATGGATTTTATGATTTATTATTGTTGATTATATGGTTGTTCTATGTGCTAGTATGTGCACTGTTAGACTTTCCCAAAAGCTCTGGTCCATGCTCTGTTCGTCAATTAAATTTTACTATGTAAAATAAAATCCATAACTCACTAAAAATGACAATTTATAAATAAATGTCCTTCGAGGATGATCACTCTTTTTTATATCTTATTCAACAAAGTTTAGTATTCATATTTTCTAAACCTACTAAGCCTAAGACAAAGCACTCTTTCCATCATTTTCATATTCAACTATATTAGTTTTGTATTTTTTTTTTAGGATTTGGATTTCATATTATTGTAAAATAAATTATTAAAATTTTATTAGGATAAAGGTTAATATAAGAAAAATGCATAGTTAATAATTAAGAAATAAATTATATAAAAATGGTGGTTTGCAATTTAAATCACTAGTCAAGTGGGTTTAATGATTAAACCAGATCTATAAAACATATCCTCTTTCACAATTATCATGCTTTGGTTCTTATTAGAAATCGTCCCTTGTCTTCATCTCTAGAATCCACTTTCACAATTATCCAATTTTCATCTCAGAAATCCGTTTTCACAATTTTCCAATGCAAAATGCAGAGATTATTTATACACACTGCTATTTAAAAAATCAAACTAATATTATCATAAAACATGGCACAACACTTTTTAAAAAATTCAAATCTCTAAAAGACCTTGATTTCACAAACGTGAATGCCTCATATAACTTGTGTAAGAGATTTTGAATTATATTTCAATGTTGACACTATCAAACTAATATTATCATAAAACATGGCCCAACATTTTTTTTAAAAGTATTATTTCTAAAAGACCTTGATTTTATAAACGTGAATGAAAACATCTTGCAGGGAGAACTTAGGAATATTAAGCCACCAACTTTCAATGGTGAGCACAAGAAATGAGAAGATGTTGAGGCCTGGCTGTTGGAAATGAAGAAATATTTTCATCTACATGATTACCCATCCCGAGTGGAATCTAAAATTGCCACCTACCACTTGCAAGGAAAGGAAACCATGTGGTGGGATCAACTTAAGGAAATCAAGAACCTTGATGATAAAATAATCTCATGGAGGAAGTTTAAGGGATATTTCCAAGATAAATATTTGTTTGAGCATTACTATGAAAGAAAGATGAAAGAGTTCTTTGAACTCAAGTTGGGAACCATGACAATGGAGGTATATGATAAGTGGTTCTTTGAATTGTTGAAGTATGTTGACTTCATCAAGGACGAGAAAGTAAAAATCCAAAGGTTTCTAAGTGGGTTACCCTCTTTTTAAAGTGATAATATTCAATATGACAACCCCAAAACTTTGGAGGAAACCATAAGGAGAGAAAGACATATGTATGAACAGAGCAAAGGAAGACCAGTTTTCCAAAAATCTTGGAATGACAAGATGAAGGATAAGAAGGATCAAAGGAAGGAGGGTTTTAAGCCACCCTTTTTCAGGAATAATTCCCAAGAAAATCAGCAAGTTCAAGTCGCCCAAAATGAACACAAGACTGCGGATTCATCTGAAAAAAGGCCAAGGCAACAACTTGTGCACTGTTGGGGATGTGGGGGGAATCATCTATATAAGTATTGTCCTCACAAAGGAAAAAGAATGGGGATTGTCCACAACATTCAATAGGCTGAAACAATGGAATACATGGGTAGGAGCATGCCAAGAATTTATGCAGCCTTGGATAACAAGTAGACATAGTATCAATCTCCCATGATTGAAGTGGAAGGTAAGATCAATAATGAGCCCATAGAAATTTTAATTGGTTTTGGAGTTAGCCATATTTACATAAATGCTAACATTGTTGAAATATTTCACTTGCAAGGAAGTAAGCGTAAGAAATATTGGTTAGTTCAGTTAGCCACGGGGGCTAAGAGGAAAATCAATGAGTTGCTTAAAGACTGTCTGATAGACATGAATGGAATCAATACAAAGGTGGATGTAAACATCACACCATTGGGTTCATATGATTGTCTAATTGGTATGGATTGGTTGGAGAAACATCATGATGTCCTAGACTGTTAGAATGAGACAATCACATGTATTGATGAGGAAGGGCAACGAGGCAAGATTCAAGGCATTCCAAGAGCTATAGTTGTTAGAGAGATTTCATCTATGTAGTTGAAGAAGATATTCAGGAAAGGATGTTAGATGTTTGCAGCCTGTATAGAGGAGGCAACCAAAGACAAAGTGACAAGAATTGAAGACCATCCAGTTTTGAGGGATTTTGAAGATGGTTTTAGAGAAATTCTGGGACTACCACCAAAAAGATACATTGATTTCTCTATTGATTTGGTGCTAGAAATTTCTCTAGTGTCTAAGACACCTTACAGAATGGGCACACTAGAACTAAAAGAGTTGCAGATGCAACTCGAAGAACTTTTGAAGAAGGGGTATATACACCTAAGTGTGTCATCTTGGGGATCCTCGTTTCGTTTTGTAAAGAAAAAGGATGGAACCTTAAGGTTGTGTATTGATTTCATGAAGCTTAATAAGGTCACCATAAATAATAAGTATCCTTTTCCAAGAATTGATGATTTGCTTGACCAATTGAAAGGTGTAAGAATATTTTTGAAGATTGACTTGAGATCAAGCTATCATCAAGTAAGGATAAAGGAATAGTACATCAACAAGAAAACATTCAGAACAAGATATGGGCATTATGAATTCATGATAGTTTCATTTGGGCTATCAAATTCCCCAACATTTTTTATGTGCCTGATGAATGGAGTGTTCAGGGAGTACCTGGACAAGTTTGTGATTGTGTTCTTAGATGATATTGTCATTTATTCTAAATCAGAAGAAGAACATGAGCAACATTTAAGAATGGTGTTGCAAGTTTTAAGAGAGCATAAATTGTATGCTAAGTTAAGTAAGTGCATCTTTCACCAAAAGAATATTCACTACTTGGGGCATATAATTTCAGCAACAGGGATAACATTTGATATTACGAAGATAGAGGCCATTAGAGGATGGCCAATGCCAAAGAATGTGACAGAGGTCAGATCATTCATGGGTCTTTCCGGTTATTACCAAAGATTCATAAAAGGGTTCTCAAGAATTGCAAGTCCAATCACTTCTTTGCAAAAGAAGGGAGTGAAATTTGATTGGACTTCCAAGTGTGAAGAGAGTTTTCAATAGTTGAAGGAAATTTTGACAAGTGCACCAATATTGAAGATTGTAGATCCAAATGAAGATTTTTTTGTGTGCACCGATGCATGCAAGGAAGGACTCGATGGAGTTCTTAGTCAAAATGACCATGTGGTATGCTATGAGTCCAAAAAATTAAAAGAGCATGAGATGAATTATGTTACACATGACTTAGAGTTAACAACTATTGTACATGCATTAAAATGTGGGTGCATTACCTTATGGGTAAGAAATTCGAGATAAGAATGAACCATTGTGGTCTAAAATATTTGTTGGGATATCCAACATTAAATGCTAGACAAACTAGATGGCTGAAATTTCTTAGTGAATATGACTTCGAAATTAAGCATATAAAAGGAAAAGAAAATAAAGAAGTTGATGCAATCAATAGGAGAGCTCATGAAGTGTATGTGGCAACTATCAACATGTACATGAAATATTTGAAAGATCAAATTACTGCAACAACGAATTCAGATCACCAATATGTGAAAATAAAAGAAACATCACAACAAGGTAATTTTCAGCAGCATTTAATTTTTATGAGCTGAAAGGAGATGGAATTCTCATGTACAAGGGAAAAGTATATGTGCCAAATTCCAATGAGATGAAAAATATAGTTTTAAAGGAAATGCACAATGTGCCATATGTCGGGCACCCAGGATATCAGAAGACAATTGCAGCTGTGAGAAGCCAATAATTTTGGCCGAGAATGAAGAAATAAGTGGCTAATTACATAGCTATATGTCTAGAATGCCAAAAAGTGAAGACAAAGCATAGACATCCAACATTTTTGCTACAACCATTGCCCATTCTAGAATGTAAGTGGGAAGTTGTTACAATTGATTTTATTACTAAGCTTCCCAGGAAAATGAAGCAACATGATTCCATCATGGTGGTGGTGGATAAATTAACTAAAGCATCACATTTTATTCCAGTAAAGACTACACACAAGGCAACAAATATTGCAGATATCTACATGAAAGAAGTTGCTAGGCTATATGGGGTACCTAAGGCAATAGTTTCATATAGAGATCCAAAAGTCACATCCAAGTTTTGGAAGGGTTTGTTCAAGGGATTTGGAACAAATTTGAATCTTAGTAGAACGTATCATCTAGAGTCATATGGGAAAATAGAAAGCACCAACAGGATAATTGAGGACATGCTTAGAATGTATGTGATGGATCAACCATCAAAGTGGGAAGATTTTATTCATTTAGTTGAATTTGATTACAACAATGGGTATCAGGCCTCATTGAAAATGAGTCCATTTGAAGAATTGTATGGTAGAAAATGTAACACTCTGGTGAGTTGGGATAATCCAGCAGACAGAGCAGTTGTTGGGCCAGATTTGTTGAAGGAAATAGAAGAGAAAATGACAAGAATAAAACATAATTTAAGGGCTTCCCAGGATAGGCAAAAAAGTTATGCAGATAAGAATAGAGTTTTCATATATTTTAAAGTAGGTTAACATGTGTTCTTAAAAGTAAAGGAAAAGAGAAGTTTGATAAGATTAGGAAGTTGCTCGAAGTTGGCAGCAAGATATAGGGGGACTTTTGAAATATTAGAAAAGATAGGGATAGTTGCATACATGTTAGCTTTGCCTGAATCCATAAGAGTGCATAATGTATTTCATGTATCATTATTAAAGAAGTATGTACTTGATCCTAACCACATAATTGATTGGATTGTGATCCAGGTGGAGCACGAAGGGGATTTCCGGGTGGAACCAGTACACATCATGAACCAAAAAGTTAAATTGCTGTAGAACAAAGCCATAGGGATCGTAAAGGTTCAATGGACCTACTATGGTCCTGAAGATGCTACATGGGAGCATGAAGAAAACATGCGGGCATAATACCCGCAAATTTTTAATAATTTTGAAGAAGGCAGAATGCAAGACTCCATTTTGGAAAGCTAGAGTTTCAGAACCACATCTTAGAGTTCTAGCCAATTATTTTGGGGACCTTGATAAAAAAATGGCGCATTCCTTGGGTTAGTCTTGATAAATGGATGGTACATTCATTGGGTTAACCCTGATAAATGAATGGTGCATTCCTTGGGTCAACGAGTCGAGAGGAATAAGAGATTGATTGGTTGGAGTTGCTGTTGGAGTTGTTAAATTACATAATTATTATTTCTAGGTGTTGTGATGTAAATTTTCATGTATGTATATCGACATAGAGTGCACCGAGGACGACACACAATTGTAGGGCAGGGGGAATGTAACATCCCCATTATAATCCCCAATTTAATTAATGCTTATGTGGATATAATATGTGGCTACGACCAAGCGATGTAATATGCAAATTGTATTTCAATGTTTTAATAATAAAAATGTGATGCCAACTACTAAGGGGACATGGACAAGAGATGGGGGATGAATTAATCCACAAGAGGGGGAAGTGTCTAGGATAATGGCCAAGCGGGGTCAAAGGGGGGATTACCCATGTATATTAATTCAACCCATTTTTCCTAAAATTTCTTATTGTATACAAACCTTCCACTTTCTAATTGAGTGTTCCCAAATCCAATCATTGAATACATGTAAGAGGGTGGGTGTGAGTGGTCACATCCCAGAGTTATTGGGAGCATGGGGGTTGAGTACAATCATCTTAGGGAAGAGTGTGAGTCAAGAAAGGCAAGCCACAAGAGAGGAAATTTTTATGGGTTGGGACAATAGTTTTGGAAGTCAAGCTTTGTGCATGGAAAAAGATGAGAGAGAAAGAAAGAGAGCTTGGAGCTGGTGCAACCATGGACGAAGAATTCTGGAGCATAACTGGAGCGAATTGGAGTTGGAGAATGGAAGAGCCAGGTTGTCAGGCCTAAAGAGTGAAATTTTGTGTGAGTTGCACTAAAAAAACAAGTGGTTTTTGTTGGTTTGCTAATAGTTTTCCTAGCAAAAAGTTCCATTGAGTTCACAGCTGAGAGATTCATAGTTACCTATGCCAGAGAGACCTTGATAAATGAATGACACATTCCATGGGTTATCCCTGATAAACAGATGGTACATCCCTTGGGTTAACCATGATAAATTAATGGTACATCCTTTGGGTTAACCATGATAAATTAATGGTACATCCCTTGGGTTATCCCTGATAAACAGATGGTACATCCCTTGGGTTATCCCTGATAAACAAATGGTGCATTCCTTGGGTTGGGAAGGTCAGGAGGAAGAGAGATGGTAGAAAAATTGGGATAGCTATAGGAGAATATCAGTTGGGTTATGAGTTTTATGAGTTGCGAGTGGACTGCGAGAGACCACCCTCTTTTGTGGATTACTAGCCTCAACTCATGGGTGAATGGCTTTTGATATTTGGAACAGTTAGTCTATGGTTGGGTGGAACGTCTGTCCCAAGCAGCTGGTTGCACAATTCTGTGTTAAAGATAAGTTTTTTTTATCTTGTACTAAGTTATTTACATGTGTTATTGTTGTGCATGAAATCTGCTTAAATGAGAATGACTTATATGCTACTGTAATGAGCAATTTAGATGCATTTCATGTTGATTATTAGGATGCTTTAGATGCATCTATTTTATGGTTATAGACAATAGCTAAATCTATTTTAAAATTGTAGTTGTAAGCTACAGGAAATCGACTAACAATAAAATAATTACTACTTAGTTAGTAGACGTTTCATTTTTAATGTGTATTCCGCACCGTAATGTTCCTTGGTTGGGCTGGGGAACGTTACATTATGATATCAGAGCTGTAAAGAGAGATTTTTTACTTGGAGTGACCCAACTTGGGTGGTTGGGTATGTTACATTGACAACTTCCCAAAATAGTTGTGATGGGACATGCTAGACTGGAAAGGGAAGCAAAAAGAAGAGCTTCACATATATGATAAAATTACCTTTTCAAAATAGACAACCACTAGATTAGGATGAGATAGGAAGTTCATAATCAATTGCATGAGAAATCATTATCCTGAATGCACCAAAATTCTATAACCCAAGAATCAACTTCAAGTAGATATTAATGGTATGCTCAATCAATTGAGATACATGTTGGGATATTAAGGAAGGAGGTGTGTCGGACCCAGATTCCTCCTCTCCCTCTCCAACCACTTGAAAGTGTGCAGAGTATCCATTATTCTTGAATCGAGCTCATGTCTTTTGAAAAAGGGCAACTTAAGCCAAACATTTATTAATTGTGTTAGTATTGTTTCTAAGGAAACATAAAAGAACATATTCTTGTTTATATTGTTTAAATGTATTTTTTTGGAATAATTTTTGATTATGTTATTGTTATTTAATGTAATTTGTTGAGTCTACACAGAGGTTTTCAGTTTTCAGAACAAAAAAAATTAATTAACTTATTTAAAATATTACTTAACAAGTTCACATAGAGATAGAGTATATATAATTTGGAAAAGGATGACACATACATCAACCAAATTAAAATCAATGATCAATAAAAAGACCCAACCTACCAATTTCAACCTACATAGGAATTCCAAACTTTCACACCTGATTTGAGTAGATATATCTTAGCTTCCAAGGGAAGAAGGAAATAAGTTCCTGGCCTCCAAAAATGATGAAATTAGAATCTCGTAGACTGATAGAAGCTCTTAACGTAAGATTTTTCGGCTTTGACGAGCTGATATTAATTCTCTCACATGGCTTTGGGGGTGACCAATCAATGGGGAAATATATTATGCCATACCTCGTGCTTGATTTCAAGGTCATTGTATTCAATATGGTTGCCTCTCGCATAGTCGATCCCAAGAATTTTGACTTGGATTGATATATTGATTCACTCTTTGCTTATGATGATGATTTATATGTTGGACAATTGGCTTCGGTTGATGGAAAATTGGTTTGAGTTGTTGGTTGTCATTGATGTCAACTCTTAGAGAGTGATATTGTAGATTGATGTCAACCCTTAGAGATTGATGTCAACCCTTGGAAACGTATGGTAGTGAATTTCGGTTGCCCCAACAGTATGGTTAAGGGACTCAAGTTTGTTTGATGTATAAAGGTATGCAGATCAACATGTTTGCAGGTAAGAATATTCTAGATGGATAGTGCATAGCATGCCATTTCTGATGATATGTGGAATGCCACATAACTCCTCCCAGTTAGAGAGTTATGGCCTTGTGAAGTTGGAGAACCCTCTTGAATTATCTAGAAGCCCCTAGAAGGTCAAGGAAGTCAAATTATTCTAGAAACTCCTAGAAGAAGTTGACTAGTCAAAGTGGGTGAAACTAGGAGTTAATCATGGGTTAAGTTGTTGCAATAAGAAAATAATTAAAAATAAATTAGTTGCAAATAGAAGTGAAGAGTTTACTATTTGTGGATAAAGTGGTTATAAGTGGACAAGTGGTTAGAAGTGGGTTATCCCTAAAAGAAGGAAATTGGGTTAAGTTGGTTAGAAGGTAACCCATAGAGGTAGCTACTTGGAGAGTATAAATAAGAGAGCAAGGGTCTCCTATTAGCACCTATTGAGCACATTGAATATCTATTATTGTGTAAGGTTTATTGCAAGTACTCATTGATACATCTAAAGTTACACAAGTCTGAGGTAGCAAGAAGGGTTGACAGTGAAAGTTTCAGAATTGCAAAAATATTGAGAAAACCCTAGTTTTTTAGGTGTACATGGGATGCAATGGAGAAGTGCACGTACGTACGTGGATTGACAATATAACAGGTTGTGTACAATTGAAAAGACATGAAATCTTGAGTTGTTGACGGTCTCAAGTTTTCAGAGTATGAAAGCAAGCTCCCAGGAAGGTCTATAGTGATCATGTACCACAAATCTATCTACATGTTCAAAAGGTATGGGTTATTTCTATGTGTAGTTGGATATTGTTTTTTCTACATGAGATATGGTTACGGGGCTTTGAGGATTTTCCCTAGAGAGGCTGTTGGTTCTATGGAATCTCTGGTATGAGCTAGATCTACAGAAATTCAACAATGGTATGTTGGTATTATTCATTGGTACATATTGTTGGTTCAAGTGTTGAGGGATTTTGTGGTACATGGTTGAGGGATTTTGGTTGTGAAGTGATTGTGATGTAGTTGTGAAGTTGATTGTGAATTTTGAGGCTACATATCAGTGAGGGTTTGATGTCTAGTTCATGTGAGGGTTATTGCACTTGATCATGATTGTGCACATATGTATGGCGCATGACTAAAGAGATATATATGCACTTGGTTAAGGGATATGCATGATGATGTATGCATAGAGCATAACTACAGATTGGCCATAGTGACAGGTTGCAGGTTGATTTGATAGAGCCATCTAAGTGTTTGAGTTTCAGAAAAGGTGAAAACCCTACCTTTCTGAAGGTGTACATAGGATGAAGTATAGACATGCTGCTTACATATGCAGGTTTTAGTATAGATGGGTTGCGTACATACACGAGCTGCAACATATACAGGTCACATACTTGTTGGTTTTTGTTGGTACAGGCTGACTTCTAGTACATGATTGATTACATGCTTTTGGTACAGGTTGGTTATAGGTTGTTGGCACATATTGGTACATGTTTATAGTGGTATATCTCATGGTGAGAGTGTGGAAGTGGTTTCATCATTTGTCACTAATATTTTAGGGCGACAGGACGGGGCAAGGAAAGGGGGTTGTAGCCTCCTTCCGGTTGGTGCTGGAGAATCAGGGAGTTGGAGCTTCCTTTGGGTTGGAGCCTAAGAAATAGGTGGTTGTAGCCACCTTCCGGTTGTAGCCGGAAAATCATAGGGGGTTGTAGCCTCCTTCTGGTTGTAGCCAGAGAATTGGGGAGTTGGAGCTTCCCTTGGGTTGTATCCTGAGAAACTAGGGAGTTGGAGCCTCCTTCTAGTTGGCGCTAGAGAATTGGAAGTTGGTGCTTCCTTGAATGTAATTCTTGACATATAAGAAAAAAAAATTGTGGTTTTCTCCCACATTGAGTTTCCACGTAAATATTGGCGTACTGTGCATTGTGTGGATGTGTTTGTTATTGTTTATTATGCACTAATGGATGTCAATGTTTATGATACAATAACATATTGATGATAAACAAATGAAAATGGTTGAATAAGTTAA
>ML781038.1:89832-156561 GCA_009831015.1 Picea engelmannii | reverse complement strand
TCCAGCAGAGTTAACCATTTTTCTAGGGCTTCTGCATCTATCTGTCCTTCAAATACATGAATATCAAAATTAACTTGTACCTTGAAAGGCGAGGTGCCTCCAAAGTGGCCGCTTGATGAAGATGCGCCTGATGCTATCGGCAGACAATGAAGGATGTGGGCAAAATTCTCCATCATTTCGTCCCTCTGTCACGTGAGAGCTTGCTCAAGCAACAACTTGATAGGATCGTCTACTCCGTCATTTTTCTTTTCTTCCGCCATTGAGGGTTTCTTGGGTGTGTGAGAGTGATTGTCTTCAAGAGAGATAATATCGAGACCCAAATTGCTATACTCGGACCTCTTCGGGGACATGCACTGAAACAAAATATCAAGAGCAACCTGCTCTGATACCACTGATCTGGATTATTTTCGGCACGAAATGAGATCGGAGATATAATAAAGAAATGAACAGAGATATCGCATATATTCAATAATATAAAAGAAATGTATCGGAGATGCAACCATAAACACAGATATACAGTAATACATGATTTCTATTAATGAAAGAAATGTACAGAGACTGTAAAAATACAGAGTGGAAGACTCGCTAGAATGGTGGCAGCTTATCTCTGAGAAGAGATGTGACGGCTACTCAAATTCGCAAGAAGATGGTTACAATGAGGCTCTGAAGGCCCTTTTACAATAAACGGGAATGATAAAAGTCCTAGACATCCAAAAACCTAACCCTTGGAGATGAAGCGCCAAAAGTCATGTGGGCCCCGTTTGGGTAAGTTAGTACATCAACTTCCCGGGGTCGTAACTTTTGCATACGATCTCCGTTTTAGGCGTAAGATAGTTCGTTGGAAAGGTATCATCGAGGAGATTCATTTTGGGGGTTCAATTATGCCTTTGACTATCATTGAGAACCTCTATCTCTAAAAACCTTCATTTGGGCCCTCAAATTGGCCCCGAAAGTTAAAACCTGCTAAAAATAGTAAATTGCCAAAATTGCCAGAAAGTCGTTTTGAGCCATTTGGAAAATGTGGGTGGCCACTGATATCCACCTGGATCAGACAAATAGTGTGGTTCCTACATATCATGGTAAAGGAGAGGAAGATAGATATAAATATAGACAAAGAAAATAAGAGAGTAATAGTGCGGGTAGGTACATAACATGCCACCCTTTGATAAAAATATTTGACTTCAAATATTTATTAAACTTGGATATTGTTAAATGAAGTCATGTTCTTCCCATGTGGCATCAATAGAAGGAAGATTCTTCCATTTGATCATACACCTGGTGATGGTATTATGACATAATTGCTGGCTCCCAATGTGTATAATTGATTATGGCTCCAAAATTAGTTTTCCTTATTTATATAACTCTAGAAATGTTGTTTTAATTGGAATGTTACATCAAATAATTTTTTTTTTAATAATAGACATGGAAGACATTGTGAATGTGTGAAAATGTAGATAACACTAGGGAATATGCAGTCTCCCCATTTTGTTGACAATTTTGTAGGTCCATAGAAATTTAGTGAGAAATTTTGGCTACATTTTTTCTTTATGGACAATTATTTGTAATGCTAAAGGAAAAGGTAAACTCAATCACCAAATGAAAACTATTGTTCTGAACGATTCTTATAGTCTTCATCCAATTCTGTGCAAGAAGAAGATTGTTCTAAGGAAGTTATAAGTTGTCATGGACCTTTTGGAAATTGGATGTAACTAATTGAACCTTAGAGATAGAAGGAACATAAATTTTAAGGATTGGTGGAGGAAAGACATAAAGTGCTTCGAATAGGGTCATATTAGAGGTTGTATGGTAAGAAGTGTTATACCACCACTTAGTCAAGAGTGGCCATTTAATCCATTATGATTTTTTATTAGTAGCAAAGAAACAAAGGTAGCCTTCAAGCCATGATTGGTTGATATCATAGCTAATTTGGTGCCCTAGATCTTGAAAAAAAATTTCTAGAAGGGATTGGTGAATTTATGATCCTTATTAGAGACAATCACCTTTGGGAATCCATGAAGTCTGTGAATATCCTTAACAAAAACATTTTCAATTTGGCCAGATTTGGAAATTTACCAAATGTTGATTGAGATTTCCAAAGATAAATTGTGTATACAAGTTTGAAATGTCTAGTGTTTCGAGTGGACACTCCACCCATCATCAAGGAAAAATAAATCTCAATCAACATTATGACTAAGTGTGAAAACCTAGACACTCAGATTCTAAAGGAGACCATGATTTTTGAAAAGCGCGGAATTAAAATTATGAAAAGAGTTATTGACCTTACTTTCTTAAAATGATGCTAGGATTCCTCTATCCTCCCTACATTTACTCCTATTCATCAACATCATTGAAGGCCTGATCTCAACCACATTTTTACAAGACACAATAATGTTGTTCTTCATGCAAAGATTTACTTTACTAGGTCAAATCTTATCCACTTATCTCATAAGGTTTTTAAGCTCCATCTTAAACTCTTGTCAATTATTTTCTTTAATACATGGTCTATTTTTTACCATGGTTCATATCATGTAGCTTCTAATTTATTTGAATTGATCTCATAAAAAAAAATTCTTAAATTTACTAAATTAACTACTAATATGCATACTCCTCACCCTAAACATTATCATTGACTTCCCTCTCTTAAGCCTGCCTCTAAGTCTTCTCTTTTTTCCTCGACCGCCCAGACCACTGTTCCCATTTCCTCATCCTCCCATTTGAGTTCACTATTGATACATGTCTCCTGTCATTCGAAACATTTGAATTCCTCATTTTCCTCAACAAATTCCTCCATGTCCTCATCCTTTAAAGCTTCCCCTTCATCACTCTTAACACTTTCTCTGAATATTAAGCTAATTTCACGCCGCACACCCATTCTACAAACTAATCTCTCTTCTCGTTCTTCCTTGGATTTCCCCAATGGGAACATTGTTAAACCTAATTTGTATTTCTTTTCCAATGAGACAACTAATTGTTTTAATCCTAATTTGTCATTTAATTCAAATTCTTCTTATCCTAATTCATCATTTAATTCTAATTATGTTAACCCTAATTTTCCATTTGATACTAATTCTTTCAATTCTAATTTGTCATTTATTTCCAATGATAAATTTAATTATTCTCATAATTCTAATGACAATTTAAATCTAGCTACAATCTGTAATGATAGATCTAAATTTTCATTAATGTTTAATGATAATGTTAGTAAATTAATGTCCTTTTGAACCCTTTTCCTTCCCTTGAAATCTTGACCCTAACTCCATCAATTTTTCTCTCATTCCCTTCCAAATCCCCCCTCACCCTCTTCCTTTTTTTATCTGACATCAATTATAAACTTATCTTCTTTTGATCTCGATCTTCCCTCCATCCATCTTTTGGAAAAAGGATTCAACTTTTTCCTTTCTCCTCGTCGGATTCCTATAGAAGATATTCTTTTCTCTATTGAATCCACAGAATATCATATTCCCACACACAAAGCTGAATAAATTCGACAAGAGTGTGGTAGAATTATTTGTCTTTCCAAACCTCCTAAATTGAACTTATCAAAAGAATAATTTAAATCAATTTATCTCCTTAATAATAACCCCAATATTATTATTTTAAAAGATGATAAAGGTAACACTACGATCATTATGAATATCCATGACTATGAATCTAAACTTCAAGACATCCTTTCTTCTTCCTCATATAAAACTCTCTCTAAGAACCCAATGAACGCCATAACTAGCTTACTGACCAAAGCCATCAAATCTTCATCCTAGACCCTTCCATTCATACACATCTTATTCCTCATAATCTTCAAACCCATGGGATTTATGGGCATCCTAAAATTCATAAAAAAAGACATCCCTCTTAAGCCAATAGTAAGCACTATAGGAGCACCTACTCATGCGCTAACTCACTTCCTTGCTGATAAACTATAATCTTTTATATGAAAATATCCCTCATTTATTGAATATTCCTTTAATTTTATTCAAAATACTAAACATATTCACCTGTATGAACAAGACATCATGGTTATTTTTTATTTTGTGTCCTTATTTACCAAAATTATGGTTCCAGAATCCCTTCACCTTATCTCCAAATTGGTGGACCCCAAAACCATTAACCTTATTAAAATGTGCCTCACCTTGAATTTGTTCACCTTTAAAGGGACATGTGATGGAAAAACATAAGGTACAACTACATGGTCCTCCTTATCCCTATTCGTTGCCAATATTTTTATGGAACATTTTGAAGCTTTAGCATTGAACAAATTTCATCTTAAGCCCAAATGTTGGTTTCGATTTGTTGACAATACCTTCATTGTTTGGCCTCATGGCCATACCTCTTTGATCTCTTTCTTTAACCATCTTAACAACATTTCACCCCATATCCAATTTACTATGGAAATCCAAAATGAAAATTATTTTCCCTTTTTGGATGTTCTCATTACCCATCTTCCCAATGGCACCCTCACCCACCAAGTTTATAGGAAAAATAATCACACTAATTGATACCTTCATGCCCATTCTCACCATCACCCTTCCCAAAAATATCTCATTCTTAAAACTCTTGTTACTCGAGCCATTTGAAATTTTTATCCTCATTTCCTTAAGAAAGAAAAATCCCACCTAAATAAGGCCCTTGTGGCCAATGGTTATTCAATTTCTCAAGTCAACAAGGCCTTTTTCTCATCCCACCATTCTAAATCTAAAAACTGTCATTCCTCTTTCCCACCCTTAGCTTTCATTTCTCTTCCCTATATCAAAGGTACTACAGATCATATCTCTAATATTTTGGCCAAAAAGATTACCAAAAATCTCTTTAAACCCCATAAAAACTTAACTAGTTATACAAAACAAATAAGGATGAATTTGACCCCATGCTTGGCCAAGGAGTTTACAAAATTCCCCGCTCTTGTGGAAAAACATACATAGGCCAAACTAGTAGATAATTTAAATCCCATTTAAAAGAACATATAGTTTTGACCTTCCATAATTGTATCTCTAAGTTAGCTATCATCGAGTGCTCCCACAAATCTAATCATCTCATTTTCTTTGACCAAACTAAAATTATAGCTTCAGAACCCCATTACTCCTGTCGTATCATTTGGGAAGCAATGGAAAATGAAAAACATCCTAATAATTTTAATTGGGAAGATGGCTACAAACTTAACCAATCTTGGAAACCCACTATTCATCATATTGATCATTAGGCCTTTTTCTTTCTTGATTTAATTTTTAGCTTCCATCCTTGGCCACTAATGTTATTCTTTCTTTTTAGTTTTTCCCTTTTTAAACTTTTTTACCCCTCTCCTCCTTTTTAGCCATCTTGACTTTTTTAATTCCTTGGAAATATAAAATTAATAAATCATGTTTCCTAAGCTTTATTTTCTTTAACACTTTCTTTTAATTTCAACTTTTCCGTTATCATTAAATAACTTTTATTTCCAACAAGTCCTTTACTATTTTAATCACTTTTCACAATGGGTTGTAACACTTTTTTCACAATGTTTAACCTTAATTTTTAATATCCTCCTCATTGCTCTTTTCTATTATTATTTCATCTTTATTTGTTCCCAATGATGGGTGGAGTGTCCACTTGAAACATGAGACATTTCAAAATTTTATACTCAATTTATCTCTAGAAAGGTCAATCAACATTATGACTAACTGTGAAAACCTACACACTCGAATTTATTGACTGACTGAGAAAGTGGCATATTTGGTAAGACAGTCCACAATAAAAAAGGAGGCATATTTCCCTTATAACTTGGGAAGCCTTGTAATGAAATCCATCAAAGTTTCCTCCCAAAACTAATTTGGAATGGGTAGGGGTTGAAGTGGACGATGAGGTTTAAAAATTTCCCCTTTATTGCATTAGCATGGCCCACACTTAGAGAGAAAGTTATGAACATAAATGTTAAGACCATTCCAAAAGAAGGGTCATTTGAATCTATGATATGTTTTAAAAAATCTAGAATGACTTGTTGTAGGTGAGGCAAATTTTGCTTTTTGATACTAGAATCTGGGCACAAAATGATAAAGTTTTTATTCCTCAAAATGTCATTTTCCCAACTATAATGTTCGAAAGGGTGGGAACCATTATGAAGTTGGTGTATCAACTACTATGTGGATGTGGTAACATACCACTCCTTCCTCTCCTCTTTTATCCATGTTGAAAAAAGTGTAGAGATGGCATATACATGGGTTCTATTTTTATGTTTTCGAGAGAGTGTATTAGCCACAATGTAATCCTTTACCTTTTTTTATATGACCTCAAAAACATAACCCTTCATTTTAGTTGCCTAATTTTTCTACTCTTTGAGAGAGGCCCATTGCTCCAAAAAATATTTAAGTCTAGAATGATCAATGTTAAACTTGAAATGATTCTAAGGAGATATTGATGCCATTTATTTACTGAATGGAAGATGGCTAGCATCTCCCACTCATATGTGGATTTTGAAATATCTCTTCCCTTGAGGTTCTTAATTTCAAAGGAAATGGGCGTACCCTCATGTATACGATTGCACAAGTATTATTCTTTAGGCATCACATTTAATGATGAATGAATTAGTAAAATACGAAGATGCAAAGATAGGTGTACATGTCATAGGTTCCTTCAGAGCATAAAAAACATGTGTGGCCTCACTAGATGAATGAATTGAATTCTTTTTGAGAAGGGTTGTTGGAGGGATGCAATTTTTGCATAGTCATAGACAAACATTCTTCAGTATCCATTGAGGCCTAAAAAACCTTTTGATCCTATACTATTTTGAGGGATGGACCATGTAGTAATAACTTCATTCTTTTGTGTATTAGATTTAACCCCTTCTTGAGAAATGACATGCATATAATTTATTCTCTTCTAACATTTGAATAATTATGTCTAAGTGAGATGTGATTAGGCCAAGTCTTAATATAAATTAGAATGGAACATCAAAAAATACCGGAGCATACATCCATGATTATAGCTTGAAAATATCATTCATGAAGCCTTGGAAAGTAGAGAGAGCATTGGTAAAGTTGAATGGAATAACCATGAACTCATAGTGACCCTCATGAGTTTGGAAGTCTATTTGGGGAACATGATATTGGATTTATATTTGATGATAATCAGAATAAAGATCAAGTTTGGAGAAGTAGGAAACCCCATGGAGTTCATCAAGCAACTCATTGATTATGAGAAGATGAAACTTATCTTTGACTATAATTTTATTAGTTCCATGTAATTGATACATATCCACTGTGATCTATCTTTCTTTCATACTAAGATGATAGGTGCAAAGAATGCACTCGACTAGTTCAAATGACTCCTACATCCAATAATTCTTCAACCAAATTCATAATATCACTTTTCTAGTAGTAAGGATATTAATGTTGCATGATATTGGGAGCAATTATCCCTAGAAGCAAGACTATTCTATGGTCATGGTCATGGGATGGAGGGAGGCATGAGGGAGGATATTGAAATACTTGAACATGCTTATTCGTGATTTCTTGCAACTCCAATTGAGGAATATCAAAAGGACCATCATAAAAAATTCTATAGAGACATGAATGATCCCCTTATACCCTTTTATGAGTAGTTTTTCCAATTGGGATGAATATTGATTCCATGGAGTATATGAGTGTGACCATTTTGCTGGAATGCAGGGACAACACATCAAAATTCATAGAAATGTTTCCAAGAGCGTAAAGACATTGGACACAAAGAACAACATCCTTGTCTTATGGTGTGTTTCAATCATTGTGTGTTTGGTTCATTCTAGTGATTTGTTACATAAATTTCCTATTATATGGTTTCCTCAGTGAATTAATTTGACTACTTGATCACTGGTTGAAATTACATGTTTGTGCAAGAGTCTCACGTTTGTTCAATTGCTGGTGCGTTTTTGTTTTGTTGTGTAATTGTATGTATATTCAACTGGCAAGTAAGAGATTGTGTGTGTATGTAGCGTTATGTTGTTTCTTATCTACAATGATTATTAATATTCTACAGGATAGTTGGTCCAAGCATTGTGACTTGAATGTGTGTGGGATGATTAGCTACAACAAACCACATGCTACAACACTTTTGTCGATTAGTTTGAATGCAAGCATAGTATTTAAATATATTATCATTCCTCCCCACAACATATGAGTGTGTTATGGGACAAATCTCATAGGGATGTCACTAAATGATAAGAAATATCTCCCTAGGATTAGCCTATTTATCCTAGACAAAATAGGGTTTAGACTTCTATGGTTTCCCTATATCTAAGACAAGAAATCCCTTTTATCTACTGAGAGGGAGTAGATTAGAATACCTTATTACCAAAGGATATCCTTGTATGTCTAAGATATTGCAGACCTTGAGCTCCAACTATAGTCCTTGCAACATGGTTCCTGCACACAAGCAACAAACAAAACCAATCTCCTTCTTCCCCTAGCGTTAGGAATCACTAATACAATTTAGATCTATTATAATCTATTATTCATAAGATCAGATCCAACCCATTTATGAATCAAACACAAACAATTGGGAGAAAACTAATGATCTATTATATATCATAGAGAAATTACATCAAATTCTCATACCTTTGGATGTAGATCCAAGTCTTCCTCGATTCCTTACTCCTTGCTTCTCCTTGGCTTCTTGGTCAGGCTAGGAAACTATGACTTCTGGCTGTGACGGATGGAAAAATCACCTTTGCAAATGGACAACATGAAAATACTCTTCTATTCTTTCTCTTCTTTCCCAAGACTTTCCCTTGTTAGATGGATATTTGGAGGAGGCTTGGCATAGCTTTTAGATCTTCTAGAGACAACTAGAGACTTGAATGATGTGAGTTCCTAGGCCCTTTCTATGAAGATACAACTCATACGTCGCTTATCTGCTCGTAACTCCCTGAATATAGAAATTTTAGGGGTCATTGCTTGTTGACCCACTAGTGACCAACGATGATCATCGCTTGTTGTCTACTATGTGTCTAGCAATGATATCCAAAAAGGGATTAAATCTCAAGAAAAATATGTATTTTGGCTTCTATCTTCTCATGGATTCTCTTCTATCCTATAGGGTGGAAATTAAGGCTATAACATATGCCCCCTAATGTGTGAGGTCAAGAAAGGAATGGATGGTTGAAATACATTACAATAAAATAGTGTCCATGCGAGGCAACATGAGGAGAGAGAAAAGGAGGTTTAGAAGTCAAATAAGTCCTGCAATCAAGCACCAAGGATGCTAGCATATATAGAAAAACCCCCTAAGTAGACATACTCAGATTCTAAAGAGCATGGTTGCCAAACAATACACTGCAGATCCATGAAATGAAATGCTAGATCATGGCCACAAAAGAATACATAGTTGATCCATATCATCAAAAAGATCATATCCATGAGACAATGCAATGTGGATCTATGTCATGAACACAATTATAGCCACCAACAAATATAATGTGGATCTATGACACAACATATAGATATCAGAAAGACAATAAGCACTGAGGAGAGTGCCCCCAAAGTATTCAAAGTACTCATATACAAGTGATATACTCCATCACAACTTGGGAGGGGGTGCTGTAAAGGAAGAATGTGGCCCCCCAACCCAAGGTCTTCATCCCAAACCCCAATGGTATGAATCTACATCATGCGAATAGAGGAGATGATGTCGAGCATGGCAGAACCATTTGATTATTGTTCATTGATGTATACTGTTAATAGATGTGAGGGGACCCACTGATGATGAATATGGAACCCAAGGTACCTAGTAAAATCTAGTGAGTGTGAATATATGAGATGATGTTGAACACTCATAGAATCAATTAATCAGTAGTCAATGATGTAAACCCACTGTTGATCACGAGGATTCCTACCACTGAGGAATACAAGCTCGATGGTACTAGTTGGTTTCTATATCCCTCTCCTAATTAGTATTGAAGTCGATAGGAAGATATTTGTCAAAGGAGGGCCTTGATGTATCCCCCATCAATCGACATGAAACATACATTGAGAGATGATGTGAAGAGAGAGTATCACAAAGCACAACTAACACAGAGATGGATGACTAGAAAATCAACAAAACAATAGATGGACGACTCAGGCTTAAACTTCCCTTGAACATATATCATGACACAACAGTGAACTTGCAGCAAGACACAAGAGCTAGATGAATATAGTGAAACAATGCAGGAGGCATTGAAGCACTCTCCATGATGACTAGAAGAGTAACCAACTGAAGGAGTATCTATGACTCATATTACTAGGATGACTCCTAGGCAAGATAAAACCCAAATGGATGGGAAGGAATCAAACATGTGCCATGTTAAGGGGTGTCTTGAATGACGTTTCCATTTCAAGAATAGATCAATTGTGAAAACCCCCCACTCTTTTTTGTTTTTTTTGTATTTTTCATCTCCTTCATGGTTTAACGAGCACGAAATATGACACAAGTATACTCGGTATCCTTCATGGTTCAATGAGCATGAAATAATGATGCAAGTAAGATCGATACCTTTTTCGTTTCCTTTTACGAGTCTAAAAAGGAGATAAAAATATACTTAGCAAGAGAGAATGAGTGGCTTAACAACATGCTCCTATGTTCCAAGCGCATGGAACCAACTTAAGAAAAATGAATGCAAGTGGTAAAAGCAAGTGAGGTCCACTCTTAGCAACCGTTCTCTCCCTGTGTAGGTGGATGCAAAACAGAGGCCAAATAATGCAAGAAGTGGATGGTCAAGGCTACTTCATAGTGGTAAGCGAGATGTGGGAAAACAATGATGTAGCAACGAGAGGCATGACACAAGAAACAAATGCATAGGCGACTATTAAGAAACAATAAAATATTTTCGAGAACCACCATGGGATGTGGCCGGGATATAAATGAAGAGAGAATAATGAGGCTCAAATACAAGTCATGGAAAGGATAAAGGAGGGCTCTCGGGCCTACGACAAATCACAACATGGGCAATAAATGGAAATCTGGGTGCTAACTATGGTGCCCAAGAAGGGTAGGCACTACCAAACCTGTCACGACATGAAAAAGGAGTGGCTAAAGTAACAACCAACTGGGTTCAAACCTAAGGCATAGTGCTGAAAGTATGGATGATTAATAATGCAAGGCAGAACATGTAGGGAAAAACCTATCCCTATATGCCAGTTTAGAGACATGTACCTCAAGTGCAGTGGATGTCACCATATTCATAAAAAAAATTGTCATCCTTTCAAGGTGCATAGACTAGAGGTCAAGGTCAATTAAAGTGAAAATGACATTAAAATAATGAGCTCAAATAAAAATAAAAACCCACTTGGTCTCATGGTAAAAAATAGTTTTTTATTTCCCAAAAAGGTTATAAAAGAAAACTCACTTTGGTAAAAACTCATTCTTCACTTGGAAAGAGAGGCATGTGGAGAGCTTGAGGAGAAATCCCTCTTCCAAGAGTAGGTGTGGAGCTCATTGTGGAGATTTTCTTCAAGCATTCAACCAACTACCAGATCCAGGTAATCACTTTAAACCTTTCTTCTGCATTTCCTTGTCTTTTTTTCTCATGATTTGTGGAAGAAAACGCACGGACCGTAGGCCCGCTGCATGATTCCCTAAGCCCGATTTTCAGGTCATCGTCATGTGATGACCCATCTTGATCACATGAGGAATCACATGAATTGTAAGGGTCGTCCAACGATGTCCAAGGAAAATTCCTTGGATTGAAACGACCATGCACAAATTTTCTAGGGTTTGTTTATCAAACCAATTTTTTTGGATTTTTTGGTTTAGTAGGCCGGGTTTACAGGTTTTTGGTGCTAATGGGTTGCTTGATTTGTTGTTTCCTGGATGCAGGAATGCATTCATCTTGATTGAATGGAAGGAAATAACCCATGAGTTTGACGATTATGCTACATAAGGGGATAATATGACCTTGACATCTCTCCGGGAGTGTGGACTCCTTAAGTTTTTCCACTATCCAGTGCTAGGATATCATGAATATTTACTAGACCAACAAGTTCGGTACCGTGAGCATGACCAAGAATGTTTTATTATTTAGGGAAAGGTTCTACAAGTGGACATGGATGATATATATTTTTTCACTGGACTATCCTTAAGAGGATTACCATGGCGAGTCGATTATTCACTAGGGCGAGATGAGCGATCAATCATGGATTTCATTGAGGAGTTATATCGGTATGGATCATGTAAGATGAGTAGTAATATCCTAATCCGGGACATTACATATATACCACTCAAAACCGTCCTCTTTTGTATCACCTGAGATTTCGGGTCCACAGGTCTGCATCTAGTGTCCAGGACCAACATGCAGATGGATTTGATGTGCTTAGAGCCCACAAATTTCAACTAGTGTGAGGGAGTCCTCGCTAACCTGAAATGCCAACTAACTCACTGCAAGGAGGGAAAACATAAGCAGTTCAGATACATCTCCCTTCTAGTGACTGTTTTTTTGGAATGGGTGCCTCAGTTGAGGCCGTGGATGGTGATGGGAGACACCATGCCCTTAGACCCATGAATGATGTTTTGGGTCTAGTACATGGTGATGCTACTAAGGGGACAACATCAAGACCACTATGGGGTTGGGTTCACCTACTAGTGGCATTTCCAAATCATGTGAATCGAGGATTTCCATTATGCGGGGTGGAATTCTGCTAGGATCCAAAGTTTCCACTTCCTCGAGGTGAGGCATGGGGACCCACGGGTAAGTGCGTTTTTGCATTTTTTCACATTTCCATTTTTTTTTGGTATTTTGGCATATATAATGTTTTTGGCGGGTGCATACTAAAAACATCAAGATCACTATGGTGTTGGATTCATTCGCTGGCGACATTGCTAGATCGTGAGCATCGAGGATTTCCCTTGTACGGGGATGAAATTTCACCAGGATCCAAAGTTGCCACTTTCCCTAGGTAAGGCATGGGGACCCATGAGTAAGTGTATTTTTGAATTTCCTTTTGTTATTTTGGCATATATAATGTTTTTGGTGGGTGCATATTGACACAGTTTCATTTTTTGTAGATGTAGGACCAGAGCATTTGGAAGGATGGGGCCGAGATCATCGGTATAGTAATGACAAAGAGTCGTTAGGAGGGGAAGGAGGTGGTAGCAGTGAAGATTTGTGTCATGTTCGATGTAACCTGGAGGGTATGACCAAGGGAGTCCCCCCCACACTAGAGAAATATATGCCCCCGTATATGTGGCGACCCTCTGAAGGTTTTTCCCACCCCTTTCACCAACTTCTCTGGAAAGTGGATTGGGTGGTTTTGTGCTACCATCAGCATGAGGATTGAGTAGTTGATGACACCCTTTTTTGTACTAGACACATGTATTAGCCAGTCAGCATGTTTATTTATCAGGAGGCTAGTAGAGCCCCAATTTTGTATATGCACCACTTCCTTGGAAATATGTAATCACACTTTGCGACAATATATATACATGTTTTGTTTCGACTGCTACCTATGGATGTTTAAATGTTTTGAATGATGACCCATGTTTATGTACATGCATGATTAACTTCTTAATTTAATGAGACAAATTCTGATCTAACAGGTAATTAGCTAACAAATTAGCCAACACATTAGATCTTCTTTGGACATGGCAATATTCAATATGCTCAAAGTATGTTCAAGAAGATGCACCCTGAGATACTTACACAAAAGGAAAGGATGTCTGACACTATATGTGCTATTCAACTGTGAGACTACAAGCTAGGAGTTCAATCTAACAACTAGATGATGAATTCAAAGGGCTAGCGCTACAGTCAATAGTTCAATGACGACACTATACTTCTACAATATTATTGGTTGTAGGCCAAAGGTAGACACCTCATGAACTCATGATCTCATCAGTGGAAGCTATGTTCTGGGTACTACAGCTGGAACCATCAACATATCCCACGTAGACTGAGGAGGATGATGACATCTACAAATCAAGTACAAAGCATGATAAGAAGCTAGTCAAGACAGGAAACACAAACAAAAATCAAAACACATCACTCCAAACCAATCAAAACACACCTATGTACAAAGAATCATGCAGTCGAGTGGTCTATGCATAAATTCTTTTAAGGTAGAGCCCATTATGGGGCTCCGATAGAGGATTACCATCATAGTCAAATATCTTGTAGGCCCCTCTCTTCAAGACATGTTTAACAATGTAGGGACCATGCCAAAGGGGTTCAAACTTACCTGCTCCTAACGTGTCATGATCCTAGTCGTAAACCAAGACCAAGTCACCTTCTAAAAATACTCGAGCATGGAAAAATTTGTCATATTGGGGTTTGACACGCTTCTTGTGTGTTTCATTGGCGAAAGTAGCATCACAAAATTGTTCATCAAGACGGTCCAAATACAAGAGACGCTCCTCCTCGAAATAGGTATTGGGAAGTAATTCTACGATGAGTTTCAATGGCGTGATTTCACATTCAATTGGTAACACTTCCTCCATACTGTAAACAAGTTGAAAAGGTGTGAATCTAGTGGAAGATTTGGCAGAGGTATAGTAATCCCATAATGTTGAAAATAACATAAGATGCTAGTTTGTTTGTGTTTCCCTAACATCCTCTGAATCATGGTCTTGAGGACACTATTGACAGCTTCTACCTCGCCATTGTCCTAAGTGTAATAGGGCATTGAGTTCTCATGGAAAAAACCCAACCTGGAGGCTAATTTGGTCATCATCTTGTTATGAAAATGGGACCCATGGTCTGTCACTATGGTCTTAGGAACATCAAACCTAACATTTATATGATTGAACACAAAAAGAGAAGTAGTGGTGTTGTCTTTAGAAAAGGTGGGTATAGCCTCGGCCCATTTAGTGAAGTAGTCAATATGTATGATGATGTAGCCATGACCATTAGACGAGGTAGGACTACACATCATGAAATCAATCCCCCATTTAATAAAGGGGCCAATGGTCACCATAGGATGAAGGGGCAAGATGTGCACACATATTTCGAGTGAATATTTTAAAGGAACGACAACTCTAAACCGCATTCATACAATCTTTGAAGATCACGGGCCAAAAATAGCCAGTGCACAATATTTTATGGGCAGTGGCCAACCAAGAGAGATGAATGCCACATGCCCTCACATAGAAATCATTCAAAACTCGTTCAACTTCCTCATGAAGAAGGAAATGACGTAGAATCAAATCGACTCCCCAACGATAAAGGGTGTCATCCATGATAATGTAGTGTCTATCTTGGTGCCTTATGCGTCGAAATTCATCATGAGAAAGATGAGGATGAAAACACTGATTCTGGAGGTAGACAAAGACATATCCATACCATGGATCGGACAAGTCAATGAGGAAGAAAAACTCACCAAGAAACGAGTCATTAACCACAGGTTCCTCACTGGCTCAAGGAAATTTAGACATCAACTCTGCGAAGGTGAGATTTATTAGACTTGGAGAGAAACTCCAGGTCAAACCCTTGGAGGATCATAATCCACTTTGAGTACTTTCCCCCAATGATCCGACAACTGAGGCTGTGCTGCATCAGGTTGGAATTAGAAATGACAATGGTTTTCTGCAACAATATGTAGTGACGTAAATGTTGGACATCATATATTGTTGCCAAGGCCAACTTTTAAACATGGGAGTATCGAAGCTCGGGACCAATAATTCCTTTTCTAATATAATACATTATGTTCTCTCATTGTGCATCGTCCTCCTGGACGAGCACCATGCCAATGGTGGATTCAGAGGCTGTAAGATAGAGAAAGAAGTATCGACCATAGTCGACAGGGCTCAATAAGGAAATCGACATCAAGGACTTCTTCGAGGTGTCGAAAAATATTTGAGCATGGTCATCCCACACAAAAGGTACACCCTTCTTCAAAAATCACATAAAACCTTTTGTGATCTCATCATAGTTATCAATTAATCTACGCAAAAAGTTTTCCTTCCCTTGCAAATTTTGGAGTTGGCTAATAGTGCGAGGAGGAGGAAAATTGATAATAGCCTCGACCTTCAAAGGATATACTAGGATCCCATACTTGGAAAAAATGAAGCCTAGCAGTCTCCCAGACACCACACAAAATATGCATTTATGTGGATTCAAACATATATTATAGTATCAACACCGGGTGAAAATGGCTCGCAAGTGACCAGGATGATCCTCGCATTGCTTGGAATGAGCAGAAAAATCATCAAAGTATGCTTCTGCAATTTGTTTGATGTCATGGAAAGCATATGACATGGCCTGTTGGAAGGTGGCTCCAACATTTTTGACACCAAAAGGAAGCTTATGATAAGCAAAAGTACCCTAAGTAAAAATGAAGGCATTCTTGTGTTGATCTTCCAGTTTGATATGAGTTTGATTATAGTCGGAGAAACCATCCACAAACGATAATATTTCACTACCGACACACTCATCAATTATCTGATCAATGAATGGAGTTGGATAATTATCCTTTGGACAAGCCTTGTTCAAATACCTATAATTGACACAAAACCTAATTGTGCCATGTTTCTTAGTGATCGGAAATATGTTAGAAACCCATTCGGTCAAGCGAACTAGATAGATATACTGTGCACATCGACATTATTCAACCTCCGCCTTGATGGAAATTTCTTTCTTCAGATTGACTGGTCAGAGCTTTTGTAAGACCGACTTGGCTTCTTGATACATCTTGATTTCATGCTCAATAATATCGGGGTCAATACCAAGCATATCTTCATAGGACCAAGAAAAAACATCAAGTAATTATTTGAATAGGGCCATGTATGTTTCAATTTCTTGGGATGAACAATCAACACCTATCAAAATGTGTTCCATGACACATGGCTTCTGGGAAATGTCAATGGGTATATTTTTTGAGATATTTTCCAAATTCCCTTATGATAAAACATCATGAATCATAATGGGAGATTGGGACCATTGAACACGAACGGTGCCTACAGGATTTTGAATGTCATCCTCAAATTGTTTCAAATCGAAAATAAAATATGCGCGATGGTATACATCTTCCCATGGCATATCAGGTGAATCCATGACCTCCACGATAACTTCATCGGATGGAAGTTCAAGATCAAGGAAGTCATTTGAAATAGGAAGAGGATTTACAACCCAAGAGGGATTTGGGTATTGATCGGATCCCTCATCGTGAATGGAATCCAAATCAAGGCCAATAGACACCAACTAGATCGCTTGATAAATAATCTCAACTGGAGTAAGCGACATGGACTCTCCAAAAGAATGAATATCCTTAGGGTGAAATACCACCCAAGGATCAGAAGATCTAATGGATCCACTAGTAAATGATGAAATCATGTTGATATGAGAAATGTTTGCAGTAGGATATGGTGGGGGAAGAGAAAATACTCCCATAAGTGAAGGATCTTTGAACATCCCCACACCAATGTTCATATAAGATTGTTGGGTATCACTGAAAAAGGGCACATTAGACCTCACATTGGATCCAATGTCTGGAGTACAAAATGCCAACTGATCAATCATCAGTATTTTCCCTTGATGAGGGAAGCATAAGACCGTAAAGAATGACGATATAGTTGTAGTCATCTTGTAGAACCAAGTACGCCTGAGTAACAAATTGTACTCAAGAGGTGCATCGACACCCTCCACAACAACAAAGATAGTATTACCACCTAAATTGATTGGTAAGGTGGTGATTATTCCATGGGGTTGGAACATATGCCCATTGAATTCTGTCAAAATTTTCACAGATGTATCGAGCTTAGGAGAGCCAATGGACTTCCAGCAAGAAATAGACACTCTGCAAGTCACAGCTCCTTCATCGACCATGGTTCAGAAGATGTTTTTACCCATCATTTTCACTTTGAGTTGTAAGGATACTTGATGGTAGAGTCTATGAGTAACATGAGCAGTTTCAAAAGTTATTAAGCTCGACTTTGAGGGATCGACCTCGCCTATGGTAGAAAACAAGGCTTTTCGTTGCATTAGGTATATTTGGAGAACTTCAAGAGAAGACATGACACATGGTGCTTGGGATAAGTCTTCCACAATACTGTAGTTGTGGGTAGCTCGTGTATTTATATTATGTGTCGTGCATCAAAGAACGTCCTTCATGGGGTGAAGAAGTGTGTCAAAGGATGGCTTCTCATTATGAAGAGGGCCACCAAGCTAGAAGAAGATGCTTATTTGGGTGCGACGTGGGAAGGCTCGGGAATTTCATAGTTTTTGGATCAAGTTTGTAAATTGACCATTTGGTCACACATGAACACAAAAGAACTCGAGGAAGATCCCTCATGGTGAGGGGCACCTGCCATGCCCTCTTGTGGAGGGGCAAGATTTGTGGCAATCATATGTTGAGGTTGAGGGGGGAAAGGATGGGTTAAGATATCAAGTTGTTGGGGGGGCCGTTGTTGTGCCAAAAATATATGGATCTCATCCTTCCGAGGAAACTACTGAGTAGGGTGTTCCTCCCCACAAATCGTGTAGGGAAACCAAATCTTCTTTTTCTCCTCAGTGCCTCCCTCCTAGGTGTCTTGGGTGGGAGCAGTCCCTTTCTTAGCATTAGAATTATTCTTCTTGTTCCTTTTCTTCTTTCTTCCAGGTTGTTGAGGATTCTTCGATTGCGTGGATTGCACTGAATTCACCTCAGAGGTCTGAGTAGGGACCGCGATAGTTTGAGAACTAGTACCAGAAGCCGATTTAATAGACATCTGAACCATCTAATGAACTAACTGGTTTACAGAGGCATGAGAAACATAACCAACCACACCATCGACATGGGGTCCAGGTTTTGGCTTCCTTAAATTTTTCGACAGCCTAGGAGCATTTAATATGATGTCATAAAGTATACCCGACTACGAATAAATTAAATCTAAGTTTTAGGCATGCAAAATGGCCTGCACCTCAGTGGCTACCCTGGCCATAGCTACGTCTTGGGAAATGGGTGGTAAGAGGGACTTTGTGAACCACTAAATGAGGAGTTTGTCTGGAATCTGGGTCTTTACCATCCTACATCTTCGCTTCCATTCATGTATATGATTGGAAATTTGGGTGGCATTATCTTGATGCAATGAAGTCAATAGATCCTTCCCTATCTCATATTGTATAGGCAATTGGTAATGCATTAAGAAGGCCATTTCCAAGTCATTAAATATTTTAAAGGAACTACCTTGTAATTCAATGTATCATTTAGCGGTAGATTTGGTTAGGGATATTTGGAAAAGATGCAACCTCACACTATCATCCATCAAAGAGTTGGACAAGCACCATAAGTGGTATGTCATGATGTGCATGGAGGGTCCTCTCCCATCTTACCATTGAACTTTATGATATTTGAAGGTAGATTGGTAGGAATTACCAACCATGAAGGGTCATGGGAAATAGGTTCATTTGTCAATCATGACAAATCAGGTAAGTCTAACATTGCGAGGAATGACAATGGTGCAAATGAATACTGGGAGGGAGGTGAAGTCTCTGTTGTCCTAGATGGACCTTGTAGTCCCCCTATATTCATACTACTGGAGGGTTTATGATCTCCTGAAGAGCGAGTGCCCCCAGGAATGTTGGCACTTCTAGGAGCATGGCTACTCCTAGAACCAAACATGGCCCTAGGGGGGTTTCTCTTAGGGGAAAATGTGAACCCTCCAGGAAAAATATTCCCAAAGTTATTCCTAGGGAAGAAACCCCCAATACCGGATGTGTTAACAAAGGGAAAACCTCCCCACAGTGAAACATTACCCCCAAGGGATGTGCCCCGATGGAAAGGTGTACTAACCTATGGAAATTTGAAACCTCTTGATGTATTGTTTCCCTCATCCTAACTAGGGACAACCCCAAAACCACTAGGGATACTCCACCCAAAAGGTACACCTGCCAGACCGCTCATAGGATTGGCGGAGGTAGAAGGATTTCCACCTCCCATGCTAAAACCAAAGCTCGAACCCCCACCAGAAGAATATATAGAAGTAGGAATTGAAGTGAAAGGGATGGATGCATGAATTCCAGGTATACTAATGGATGGAAATGATGACACAACCGACCTCCCTTGGATCGAGGGACCAATAGAAAATGGTATGGATGATGTGGGTCCAATGGAGCTAAGGGGTGGTAAATTGGACATCACAGGGATGCCTCCAAGGGAGTTTCCCCCTGTCCCACTTGATGACGGGCTCATAGGCACAACTACACTAGATGACACACTTGGTCTAGACATGGTGGGAGGATGACTAAACAAAAAAAAAGGATCACTAAAATTTCTCCGACCTAGACAAATAGAGGTGCACATGGCTCAGTCAAAGGAGGATTGAAATTTAGCAGAGGATGTTCGTCTACCATTTCTATTTCTACTTCGACGAAACCAGTCTCATCAAACCAAAGTTGAGGCCCTTTGAATTCTTTGTCTCCTGTCTCACACCGCTTTATATGCGGTTTCGTCTTCATGATTGGATCAATTCCACGTTGTCAACATAACCGATATGGTAATTTAGCCACAATGAAGGTAATATGTGAAATTCCAAACACAATTCAAACTAAGGCCAACCTAGACTCAGAATTCGAAAAGCACACCCATAATAAAATATAGGCTAAAAACAAGCAAACCAATTGGCTCAGGGGCCTTCCAAAAACCAACCCTATGGGGTAGATTAAGTCCCCACAAGATTGAATAGCTAAGGTATGAGGAGCAAATATGATGATCTACACAAAACATCCTTGATTGGTGCAAGTACCCTCCAGAGGAATTGATCCCATGAATGAACATATGCCCCAGGTACGATAGGAACGTCCCACTTGTAGTGACCTATGTGGCTACATAGGAGTGGTCACTAAGGCCACCACCTCACAATCAATGATCGGGTGAACAATTGTAAGTTTGACCACACATAAGGGTAGGGTAACTAAGCCTGAAGCGTTGAAGGTGTAAATGAATGAGAACCTCGTATACGTAGCAATAAAATCGATACCACAAACACCAAAACAAGCAGATAGAGGTAATCTCCCTATTTGTCCCAATGTGGCCTCGTGCTTAACTCTTGTGTGAGAGGAGATTCCCAATACACCGGTTGTAAGAATGGTGTTGGAAGTAGGCCAAAGCAGAAAGAAAGGCAATTTTGGGAAAGAAGGCATGCACAAGGGAAGCGACAACTAGAAGGCAGAGAAACACACACACATGTATGGAAGACCTAACGACGTTAGGGTTAAGGTGTTTGCAATGTATTTTAACGACTGATGAGACAAAAACGTATAAATATAGATACCTAGGTCTCATAGAGAGAGTGAGCGGAGTGAGTTGATAGAAATATAGAGAACCGAATACAAGTAAGCGAATGCTATGTAATATTTTGATGTATGACCTAATTTTTAAGTTGTTGAGATAGAAGGGACCGAGGAGGGTAGATCTTGAGGGTTATATGCAAGCTGAGGAGCATGGTGCGACCTAGTCCGCCTCATACTAGATATTAACCCGACTGAGAAGAGTTGTAAAGCGCGTGATGTTGTAGTGACAGAATGACTATAATAAAAGAGCTAAGAGGCAGGTCTTTGTGGACATATCCCAAGGGGGGTGAACCACAATAACGTCTGTGTTATGTGATTGAATTAATGTATTTCTTTATAGTCTTTAGTAGATATTGATTTTCTAAATGAATGAGTTATTATATTTCCTGCGAATTAGTAATAACAATGTATTGCATTAAACATAACTCTTGGCGTACAGTTCTCAGATCCTTCACTCAATCCTAGGCTACAAACACATGAGTATTGTAGCCACCCATTAAGACTATCTTGGGTGAGACGACGTAGTGCACCTTGTGCGCTGCGTTGCCTTCTAGTTTACGAGGGGGGTCGATAGTTTTAGAGGATTTTGTTGGTACACCATGCAAACATGAACCCTGGGTCACTCACTAAAAAATCAAATAGGATATAAGTAAGTGTAACCAACAAATGGTTTCGTTGCTATTGGTAGGAACAGTAGAGGATTGAGTAGATGAGAGATGTTGAAGATCTGTTAAAAGATACGTAACATCTGTGGGAGGCAGAGCAAGGGAATATTAAAGAATAAAAGAAATAAATGATCAACTAGAAGGAGATGTTGAGACTATGGAATCCCACAAAAGCAGAGATTAAAAGCTGGATAAGGACAAAAGAGCTGGAGTTTGCATAGAAAGATAACAGAAACCCTCGAGTAACACCCCACAAATATCTTGAGAAATACGTATTTACTGATTTGCATGAATTTTTTTCTGTAATTTTCCACACTTACTGTAGGAGTGGATACTAAGGTTGAAGGATACCCATGCAACGAACCGGATCCAACAATTAGATTGGACCCCAGTTCAGATTGAGCAGTTACAATAGGTGAACAACAAAATCACTTGCACAGTAGATTTTTGGCTTGACAATATTGTGGCAGGCTTTATAATAGAGTTTGTAGTCGACACAACGAAGTCGTATAGTGCAGGAGAGAAAGAGTTTCTATGCGGACCTCGAGGAAGGTACATTATATCGTTGTATACTTCTATTAAGATACTACTTTACAACAAAGGTGTAATGATGATGGAGTCACACAACTAAACTTCCTTGCGTGCATGGGGGAAGGGGGGAAGCATTGACAGAAAGAGGAGAGATGGAAGGAGGAAAGGATAAAGGAAAGAAGGAGGAGCCCTTGGACCCAATCATGATGGATGATGACCAGATCAAGCGTATCATGGAGATAGATGGAAAGACGTGTAGCAGAGTACCCTACCAATACAAGGTGAATACCAAGAAGAGAACCATAGCCACAAGGGAAGGCTTGGTGAGTGATGAGGAAGAGGTAGAGGATCTCTGGGTTGTGAAGAATATTGTGGAAATCTTGCGTGCAACATACGAGAGGAAGATGAGAGGTCTAAGAATGGGAAGAGAAGGAAACAATCCTATCCATATTAATGTCAGTGTGGAACGCATAAACCCATCTGTGACTAACACACCAAAGAGAACACCACCGTTTAGACAACCAAAGTTAGGAAGAAGTCAGACAACATGAAGTACATCTACAAAAGGAACAACAACTGGAGGATCTAGTTCATGCAACACTAGTCAAGTATCTACACCGCACGGAGGTAGTAGCTCAGCGTTCAAAATGGTAGGACATGATCCCACCATCAAGTTACCAGAATTTAAAGGAGAAGCGTCATAGGACCCGAAAAAACATTTGTTCATTTGTGAGAAGATTTGGGAAGCAAAACAACTCACATACAAAGATACTAAACTGACATAGTTATCGATTATGCTAAGGGATCGCACACTGGATTGGTACATGAGTTTAGCTACAAACAATCCACCAGGGACAACCAAAACAATTGAAGACACCAATAAAATGTTGATAAACGAGTTCCAGAATCCAAGTCCAAAATATCAGTATATGAACGAGATGATCGAAATTAGACAAAAACTGGGAGAATCCATATGGGAGATTGACCAGAGATTCAAGTGACTGAAGGGAAAGTTGAAATATCTCATGAATGATATGCAACATAGGCACATGTTCGTCAACTCACTTCTCCCACACTTAAAATACCCACTGCGACATCAGAAGTTTTAGACGCAGGCAGAGGCTCTGCAAGCAACCTTGCAACTGGAAGAAAACTAGTATCAATAGACGGATCCAACCATCAAAGAACTAAAGGAGGAGATGAATAACTTAACGTTCCAGCTGAACCAGAATAAAATCAAGGACAAACGAGAAGTTGTTTGGTGTACTACGTTCAGAACGGAAGGACACCACAAGAACGAATACCCAACTTTCACGCAATATATGGAAACAGGAATTCCAAATATGTTACCAATGGGAGGACTAGGGTGTGAAATATGTAAGAAACGAGGACACGATCCATATCACTACCCAATGATGCAAAAATACCAGACAGTTCCCAAGAGTTCATATTGCAACTTTTGCAAGTCAGTAGGCCACGATGACAAAGATTGTAGAACTATGGATTTGATGCGAGAGGGGACATCAGATGCATATAGAGTGTAGGCATAAATGATGATTGGGAAATACGCACCAAAATTTAACCAAGTTCTGGCCCCATACAACACTGCGCAACAACAGTATAATACTGTGCAACAACCATACAATACTGCGCAAGCACAGTACAACACAATGCAACCTCAGTACAATATCGTGGAGTATAATCAGGTGCCTTAGTATAATGTGCCAAGAGGAGATTGAGTGGGATATAGAGGTGGAGGACGAGCGAGAGGAGGTTTTGGATGAGGTAGAGGACCAGTGGTATGTCATAATTGTTAGCAACTGAGACATTATGCAAGGGAATGTCCACTTCAACCAACAACTTGTATGTATTGTCGTGCATCAGACCATGATACGTAAGAATGTCCTACATTGTTAGTAAAAATCCAGGAAAAGAGGAACCAAAACAACCAGCATGTTCAATGGATTTCAACCGAAGCGAGGGATGAAGGATGGAACAACAATATAGTTACTCCCGGAGGAGATAAAACAGGAAATGACGCGGTCTGACAAGAGCCAGTACAAGACCAGTGGGTGAAGAAGAACGTCGAACCAAGGAAGTAGTTTGACGCGTAGAATGAGAAGGAGATATTTAAGCAAGCCAAAAAAGAATTTCAGAAGGACGACATTGCGTCGACTTCAACTGCAAAACAAAGCAAGGAAGCACCAGAGTACGAGATGCCTCCATTATTGGATCATACCAACAAAATGCAATCCATGGGACAAGTAAGTACAATCAAAGGATTTTTGAAATCATGTGTAAAAGTATTAAATGATCCATCATCTATAAAAATATTGCAAAACATATTAGAAAGATGTAGTATATAAACGAAAGGAAAACTAGAACAAAAAATAGTCAATCACCTACATACAAGGAGAAGAACAAGTAGGGAGTTCAGACTGAATGCCAACATGAGATATTTTAACATGGGAGATATCATATTGGATCTAGGATCTGAAGTTAATGTATTACCAAAGAAGCCATGGCAATGCATGGGAGAACCTACATTAGGGTACTCACCTGTGTAACTGAAACTAGCAAACCAAAACAGAGTCCTACCAAATTGGTAGACTAAAAGGAGTAACAGTAGACCTGGATGAAGTGCGCACTAAAGAAGACTTTGAAGTCATTGAAATAGTGGATGACACAACACCATATCCAATGTTACTTGGTTTGGATTGGGCGTTTGACAACCATGCCACAATCAATTTGAAGACACGAAAAATGACATTTGAGTCAGAAGAATACAGGGTCATCATGCCATTAGACCCATCAGAAGGGGAAAGGTTTGTAGAACCCACTTTCTTAGACTTAGAAGAAATCATCTAGTTGTACAGGACAGCTGCGCGCGATGAAGATTACGTGAACCCAACTGCAAATGGGATACTCAGATGGAGGAGCATTACTTCATGTGCGACATACTCAGATACCAATTTAGAAAACTGGAAACAAAGGCTACACGAAGTCTCCATGATAAGATGTGAACGAATATAATGCACAGTCAGATGGGTAGGCACGAAGATAAGGGAACCACCCAATTTCCATGGAGTAAACGATCTAGAAGTATTCTTAGCACAATACGAAGATGAAGTTTTAGAGAATCAAAGACTTTTAGCACTTGATATAGCACTCAAGGCCACACCTGCAAGATGGTGGGGCACACACAAAGAGACAATCATAGATTGGTATCAATGTAAGTGATTAATGTGCATAAGGTTCAATGCAGAACAAATAAACAACAAGCATTAGAAGTATGATCGACAAGGGGCACCAGTGAAACACTTGGAGAAGTGCAGAATGTTGTGGAAAATGACACCCACAGAGGAATGGCCTCATCATTTCATACACACTTTAGAGGGCATACCAGCGAACTAGTATAAAGACCGGGAACTGCACAAAGGAACTATGACCTGGACGATATTACAGTAGAATTTTATAGTCACTTTCTCATTCGAGCATGAGAACCAGAAGTCAAATTCATAAAAGAAGAACAACAACGGAACAAACAAATATTCAAGGAATTGTTGTCATGTTACCATGTGCATGAGGACGCACCAAAGGAAGATGATCCACGTGATCTTTATATCGAGGAAGTGGAAGGTGAAAGAGAAGTGGAGGGTCCGCCTATAGAATCATAATTCATTGCTGTGCCGATCAAGGTAAATAAAGTCAATATTGGGACAACTGAGAATCCCAAAATGGCCAACATTGGAGATTATTGGGATGAGAAAATAGTAGAAAGAATAACAGAGTTACTACGTGTGTACAACAACCTATTTCCCACAACATTTACAGAGATGAAGGGTATAGCAAGAGAGCTAAGAGAAATTAAGATACCACTCAGAGCTGAAGCGAGACCAATCAGACATCGACCATACAGTCTGAACCCAATCTATAAGCAGAAAGTCAAATATGAGATCGACGGGATTCTTGAAGTGGGAATCATAGAACCAGTGGAAGAATTAGAATGGATAAGCTCAATGGTAGTTCAAGAGAAAAAACAAGGAGGGATAAGGATATGCGTCGAATTGAGGAAGTTGAACGATGCATGCCTACATGACCCGTTCCCTACACCTTTCATGGATGAAGTGTTGGAGAACATAGGAGGACACAAAGTTTATTCATTCATTGATGGATTCTCAGGCTACCACCAGATCAAGATAGCACAGGAAGACAGATACAAGACCATGTTTTCTACAGAATCGGGATCCTACCAGTACACAGTCATGTCATTCAGACTGAAGTATGCACTAGCAATATTTCCTAGAGTAGTCATTGCCACATTTAAAGAATTCATCCACCATTTCCTAGAGGTCTACTTAGACGATTGGATAGTCTATAGCTTGTTAAAAGACAACGTAGAGATCTTACGGCTGATGTTAGAAATATGTAGACAATGCCAGTTATCATTAAACATAAAAAAATGTATATTCGAAACACCATTTGGGATACTATTGGGCCATATTGTATGCAAACAAGGTTTACTAGTAGATCCTGCAAAGATTGCAGTAATTGTTAACTTGTCACCACCAAAAATAGTTCGTCAGCTAAGAGAAAAATTGGGGCACACAGGATACTACAAGAAGTTTATCAAAGGATACGTGCATATTACCATGCCAATGGAAAAATTGTTAAGAAAAGATACAAAGTTTTAGTGGAACGACGATTGTCAACACGGTATGGATACACTGAAAGAAAAGATGGTCACCGCGCCGATACTAGTATTTCTAGATTGGGAAAAGACATTCCACGTGCATGTAGATGCATCAGCCATAGCACTTGGAGCTATCTTGGCGCAACCAAGAGAGGGATATTTGGATCACCCTATAACATTTGCGAGCAGAAAGATCTCAAAATTAGAACATAACTATAACACAACAGAGAGGGAATGCCTAGATATGGTCTATGTACTACAAAAATTCAGGCATTTCTTATTGGGAAAACACTTTAAGATGTTCACAGATCACTCATCCCTTAAATACCTATTCAACAAGCTAGTGTCAGGGGGGGAGAATATGTCAATGATTACTACTATTTCAGGAATTTGATTTCAAAGTAATAGTTAAGCCAGGAAAATTGAATGCAGGACCAGACCACCTATCAAGGGTCACAAACGGAGAAGAACCTACGAATTTAGAGGAAAACTTCCCGGACGCATAGTTATTTTCAGTTCAGATTGCTGATGAATACTTTGCATATATCATTCAATACTTGAGCACAGGTACTGCACCGCAGGAATACAACATCGCACAGAAGAAAAACCTGGTATTCAAGGTTGCAGACTATCAACTGATCGCAGGACACTTATACAAAATGGGTGCGGATAGCATCTTGTGAAGATATGTGTTAGAACATGAAAGAGCAAGAGTTTTAGCAGAATACCATGAGGGAATAGCAGGAGGACACTACGCAGGCAAAGCTACTGAGTAGAAGGTATTGCATGCAGAACTATGGTGGTCGACCATTCACAGAGACTCGAAGGAGTACTGCCAGAGATATGATGTTTGTCAAAGGGTTGGTAAACCCAACAGAAGGGACAAGATTCCATTACGCCCACAGGTAACATTGCAGGCATTTGATAAATGGGCAATAGAATTTTTGGGACCAATCAACCCACCAGCAAAAAGAACAGGACAGGTACATTATTACTGCGACAGAATACCTGACAAGATGGGAGGAAGTAGCACCAGTGAAGGATTGCAGTGCAGAGACAACAACACACTTTTTATTTGAACAAGTAATCACTAGATTTGGGTGCCCAAGAGTTTTGATGAGCGACCAAGGCACGCACTTCATTAACAACACTATCAACACTATGACCGAAGAGTTTGAATTCCATCATCAAAAGAGCACACCATATCACCCACATGCAAATGGTACGGTAGAATCATTGAACAAAATCCTTGAGAATGCACTGACCAAGATCTGTAATGTCAACAGGGACGATTGGGACCTCAAAATACCGGCAATATTGTGGGTCTATAGAACTATGTGCAAGAAGTTGATAGGGAAACGCCATTTAAACTGGTATATGGTCAAGAAGCAGTGGTGCCATTAGAATTTTTGGTACCTAGTTTTTCATAGCAACAATAACATACATGACTGAACGAGGCATAGTACAGGAAATACTAAATCAACTAATGACCATGGAGGAAGACCAGATCCCGGTAGGGTTCCACCAACAAGTTCAGAAAGCAAGGGACAAAGCTTGGCATGACAGGCACATCAAGAAGAAAACTTTCAAGGAAGGATATTTAGTGTTGATGTATGACATCAAATCCATTCAACACCCAGGAAAACTCAGAATGCACTGGTTAGGACCATACGAAGTAAATACTATCACATATGGGGGAGCTGTACAGTTGAGAGACTTAGCAGGTTCATAACTTAGAGGGATGATCAATGAGAGTCGAATGAAGCTGTACAAGGATAGTCAACTACCTACAACTTGAAAAGTCTCTGCACAGTAAAATAAATAAATAAAAGCACACACACATGATATTAAATGGTACCAACAGAGGTATAGTGCATCGAAAGGAGAAGAATAATGCACACTTAGTGAGGACAAGGCCAACGGTCAGGTCAAAATGGAAACAAGCGGGAAAAGTAACAATGAGAAAATCAATAGGAGACAACAAAGGCATGCCGAATTGAATGTCGAAAAGGACCGATGGGACACCGCATTAATCACGCCAACTGGAGATGGTGAGGGAGAGTAATGGCAAGTACGAAGGAACTGGAGGTTCATTGAATCCATAATAAAGGTAGCTTCTTAGACAATTTTCATACGATGCCCATACAAAGCACAGATGTGGGAGCAAACAATTTATTGCGAGACTAGAAAAGAAACATGGAGCGAGAGAGCATACAGAGCACAAAGCAAAGTTCACAGAAGTTATAGAGACCATTAAACTTAGTGAACGATCGAAATTTACCATCATGGAACCACCAAAACAAGAAGAGTCGACCCATACTACCCGACACTCCAGAGTTAGAACCAAGGCACAAGTGAAATCGCAGGAAAGCGAACAACATCCACCAGAGGTCGTCAATGTCAATGAAATCCCATCACCAGATACAACACCGATGAACCTCACAACCGTGGTAGAAGAAATCCAACATCCAACACCTGAGGGCATGAATGTGGATATGTCGATCGAGGAACAGGAGCAACCAAACCATGGAGGAGACGCAACCAGAGAACCCTTAAGGAGCTCCGAGAGTCAATGGGACAACTACAAATCAGGAAACATCCATCGAGCCAGACAATTCTCAAACAACCGTGTCAGACCACCCACATGAAGGAACAATGGAAGATGTCAAGGGCTGGCTAGAATGGTTTGCCGACGTATGACCTCCAGAGGCTGGAACCTCGAGTCAGCCGCTACAAAAAAAGGATAAGCATCAGGTACCTCAGTCACCACACAGGCCCCCCGCCGCAACCATTGTTTTTCCGTGTATACCAGAAGGGGCAAGGGTGAAATAAGACTTGCTAGGTTATGTCGAGAAGATAAAATACTCTGACCACAATGTAACATACATAGACAAGTTCCCAGAGTTCACAAAGAAATTATACCTACAGACTGTGGGTCTAGATATATTTGGGGAACCGATTGAACAACCACTCTAGTGGGCAATAGGATTGGAGAAAATGGGGATTCTAGGTCTGCTAGAGCTACCACACTTTGGCAAAGGACAGTACGCAAAGAATTGTGTCAAACAAATGATGGCAGTCACGCATGGCAGGGATATATGGTTGGACAAGCTTGTCTCAATAGACGTAGATCTCATTGTGCTTATCACAGGGTTTCCATCCCGGGGCATGGATTCTGTGCAATTTCGTGATGAAAAAACAAAGGAGAAATCACTCACGGAAGAAATGAAAAAGAAATATGACGCAGGGCGCGCCACCCAGGGCACGTACGATCTCACAGGATCTTCTTCCTTCTTTCCCGAAGAACTCCAAGGTTCTTCTATTTCCCTATCAGGAAATCTGCACCCACAACAATCTTTCCCCGAGGTCTCCCCTTTACTACCAGGAGATCAGCTAAATCTCACGAGTTCGTGACTCAAAGCCTCCTACTCTTCCTTTCAAATCGTGCGATAACCGATCTGGCGATACAGGTATAGCTCCTCCCTTTATTAGTGCTCTCATCGCATGAAACCGTGGGCTAGGCTTAAATGTTAGCGCCTCTCGCAACCTCGCAACCTCGCGACCTCGCTGGTTGAACCATCGATTTTTCACCCTCCTATTCCACGAATCCCCGAGATGTGAGAATACAACGGAGTGCTGACTCTTGTCTCCAGGCAACGTGTGTTCACCCTTTGACCATGCGGGTCCCACCTTATGCTCTGCCACGCGTCCACACGAACCTTGGCCCTCGGCACTTCGCGACTCGCAAATCCTAACACCAATACTTTGGAGCTTCTCGCGGTGAGATCCCGAGGGATTCGTGCCACTTGTATTCCACTCGCCGCTTTGTTATGGCCACGTGTCCTCCAACGGTCGGAATCTCGCTTCTCGCAATATTGCGATCCTCGCGGCCAATTTCTCAGGTATTTTCTTACGAGACTCCGATACATGATCCCATGTGCGGATCCAATGGTCCTCCTATGATCCGGATCCGACGGCTATCTTCTTCTCGCTCCTCGCGCCTTCACGACTTGGAGTACCCAATGCTTGGGTTCTCAACCTACGAACTCCCGAGTTCGCAAGATCTCTTGATCTCTGCCACCTGTCCTCCTCAGATGGATGGCTCCTAGCCTTCTCGCCACTTCACCACCTCGTGACTTGGAGTACCTAACACTTGGGCTTTCACTCGGCGAACTCCCGAGTTCCTGAGATCTCTTGATCTCTGCCACCTGTCCTTCTCATATGGATGGCTCCTAGCCTTCTCGCCACTTCACCACTCATGAAACTGAAGGAATTCCCTTTCGGTCCTCCAATGTCCAAGTCTGCGAGATGAGAGAATCTCTTTACACGCGCCCTTCACAATGAACGGCTCTGATCTTGTAGGGATATCGTGTCTCGTGATATCGCTGCTCTTGCTGCATAACCCTTGGGGCTTCAACTCGCGAGTCCCCGATACATGATACCACGTGTAGATCCGACGACTCTTGTGATTCTGAATCGACGTCTCTACCCCTCCTGAGCTTCAAACCCTTCGGACCTCCTCGCCGTAACCTCCTTGCACCTCTGCAAGATCTAACGATCCTCGAAACTTTGTGAAATCTCCTCAGAGGATTTCGACCGTCCGTTTTTTCCTTGTATAATCCACGAAATGAAAAGAGTGTCTCTCCACGAGATTCCTTCACCTTTTCACCACCTGCGATGTTTCTTGCAACTTCAAGTCGCACTTATCTACGCTGATCTTCAGCGACTCAGAGGCCTATCCTTCCTGAGATTTTCTGAATTACTTCAACCTCCACGAGGTTCTTTGCATGCACTCCTTGTGGAAAACCCGCGAACACTTCAACTGTTCGAGCTTCCTTTGACTCTGCGTATGCCCGTAGCAGCAGTCCTCCAAAGCTTCTGCTCAGTTTCATGACTGAGACTCTCCTTAGCCTGTGCACTCCTTGCATGGCTTTAGCAACCCACTCTCACTTTCGAGTGTTTTGAGAACAAGAGTTTAACTCCCTGAGCCTTCTGTCAACGCACTCCTTGCGGGCAACTTCGACTGCACTCCTTGCAGGAATCCTTGCTCAAAAGAGAAAACAATTGTAACTCACTTCACTTCCTCTCAGATTTCAATCTCGACACATGAAATCATACCACAGCATGATAACAAATGCATAACAGGAAGTAGTTCTCATAATTAGAGCATTCAACACACATACACAGAGAATAACACAACAGCCATGAATCTGAATCAACTTCTTCTATTAATTCAAGATCTATACATGGATGTCTTCTACAACCCTCTGCTATTCTCCTATGCTCTAGATTCTTCTTGCTCCTGTTAATTGTTACAATGATACAAATGAGGGTGTCTATATTCGGTTTTCCCTCTTCCTTCTAGAACTATCTAATCTAAGAATTCAATTCTATCTACCTGCAACTACTACTATAAATGCCTCTGTCTATCTCAGACGAGAGCGTATGGCTCGAGATCTGATTACATTTTTACCAAGGTGCCAAATTAAATGATCTCATTTATGTTCAACGCATCAAATTCAAGAGAAAATTTAAAAATTCAAAAACTTGCGTTGGACGTCTTCCAGCTGTCTTCTGCTTCCACATTGGTTTTGCTTGTCGTGAGGGATGCTCCTGCATCATACTCCCTCACTTGAAAATTTGCATGGGCTCCTGTCCATGAGCTCCTGCACGAGACGTCCATGCTTCTGTATCTCCGCTTCAGTCTCCCAGCTGGCATCTTCAATTGGATGACCCTTCCACTTGACCAAATATTCGAAATATTCTTTCCTTCTAGTTTTCTTACCCACTCGTTTATTCAGAATCTGCTCCATCTGTGGCTTCTCTGCAATTAGCATCTGCTTTTTCCACTAGACCCCTGGTTGATCATCACTTTCTGCTCCTGCTTCATCAGCTTTATATGGATATAAATCCGAAACATTAAATATCGGAGAAATTTCGATCCCATCTGGTAAATCAATTTCATAAGCATTCTGTCCCATTTTCTTCAACACCTTGCATGGCCCAATTTTCTTCATCTTCAGCTTGTTGTATGTTCCTCTCGGGAACCTTTCCTTCCTCAAATGCGCCAGAACCTAATCACCAACTTCAAACTGAAGTTGTCTTCGATGCTGATCTGCTCTGCACTTGTACTCCTGACTTGACTTCAATAGTCGCTCCTTCACCTGGCTGTGAAGTCCCTTCATCGCTTCAGCGAATTCTCCTGCACTAGCACTGCTAGTCACAGTCTGTTCTGAATCCCTCAATTCAGAAACCCCTCTTGGCTGCCTTCCATATACAATCTGAAATGGAATTTTTCCTGTGCTCTTGTTTACTGAATCATTGTAAGCAAACTCTGCTTGCGGTAATATGCTATCCCAACTGCTATGGTGCTCCGTCACCAAGCTCCTTAGCAAGTCTCCTAGACTTCTGTTGACCACTTATGTTTGTCCATCCATTTGAGGGTGATAAGCAGAACTAAACACCAAGCTAGTTCCCAGCTTCTTCCACAATGTTCTCCAGAAATGCCCTATGAATTTTGTGTCTCTGTCCAAAACTATGTTTTTCGGAAATCCATGAAGTGGAACAATCTCTTTGAAGAACATATTTGTGATGTGAGTCGCATCACTAGTCTTCTAGCATGGAATGAAGTGTGCCATCTTAGAAAACCTGTCAACTACCACAAAGATTGAATCAACACCTCTTTGTGTCCTCGGCAAGCCCAACACGAAATCCATGCTAATTTCATCCCACGGCTTCTCAGGTATGGGCAATGGCTGATAAAAACCCGCATTCTGCTTCCTGCCTTTTGAATGCTGGCAAATCCTGCATCTGTCCACAAACTTCTTGACTTCTAACCGCATCCCTGGCCAAAAGTATGACTCGCTCAGCTTTGCAAATGTCTTATCATGGCCAAAATGTCCTGCCAATCCTCCACTGTGCTTTTCCTTCAACAAGTTCTCCCTCATGGAGAAATTTGGAATACACAGTTGATTGCCTTTGAACAACAATCCATCCTGGATCACATACTCTATCCACTGGCTCCTGTCTCTGAGAACTGGATTCTCAGCTGCTTCGTAAGCTTCCTTAAAATCTAAATCATCTGCATACATGTCCTTAAGATCATCAAAGCCTAACGTCCGGACTTTGAACTCCTGCAACAACAAACACTTCCTGCTCAAAGCATCAACAACTTTGTTAGCAGTACCAGAAATATGTTTTATCACAAAAGTGAAATTTTGCATGTATTCTACCCATTTAACATGCCTCTGATTCAACTTCTCCTGTTGAGTCACAAACTGTAATTCATGGTTATCACTATATAAAACAAATTCCTTCGGAATCAAATAGTGCCTCCATTTCTTCAATGCCTGTATGATGGCATAGAATTCTTTATCATACGTGGAGTACTTTTCCTTTACCTCATTCATCTTCTCGCTGAAATATGCAATCAGCCTGTCTTCCTGACTCAAGACCGCTCCTATGGAAAACTCGCTTGCATCACATTTCACCTGAAATGTCTTCTGAAAATCCGGCAACACCAAAACCGGTTGCTCTGTAATATTTCGTTTCAAAAAATTGAAACTCTTCTCAGCCTCTTCAGTCCAGTGAAAAGATTTATGTCTTTTCTTCACTTTATCCATCATTGCTGCACTAAAAATTTCTAATGAATTTTCGGTAGAAACTAGCCAGTCCATGAAAACTCCTCACCTCGAAAATATTTCTCGGTGATGGCCAATTCTTGGTTACCTCCACCTTATCTGGATCCATCCTCAATTCATTTGCAGATATAACAAAACCCAAATAAATGAGTTCTGTCTTCATAAATGAGGACTTCTTCATATTTATGCAGCTTCTCTTGCTGTAATCTGTTCATCACAATGGCCAAATGCTTCAGATGTTCAGCCTTTGTCTTGCTGAAAACCAATATGTCATCTAGATACACGATGACAAATTTCCCGATGAACTCCTTCAGGACTTCATTCATCAACCTCATAAAGGTACTTGGTGCATTTGTCAAGCCAAACGACATGACAAGCCATTCATACAAACCTTCGTTTGTCTTGAATGTTGTTTTCCACTCGTCACCTTCTCTCATACGAATCTGATGATATCCACTCTTCAAATCTATCTTTGAAAATTTTTTTGCCCCACTTAAGAAGTCCATTAGATCATCCATTCTCGGCAATGGGAATCTATACTTGATAGTTATCTTGTTGATGGCTCTTGAATCATTACACATCCTCCAGCCTCTGTCTTTCTTCGGACTGAGTACTGTCGAAACAGCACATGGACTCAAACTTTCCCTGACCAAGCCTTTGTCCAACAACTCCTGGACCTGTATTTTAACCTCCTCATTCTCTTGCGGCATCAATATGTACATGGCTTTGTTTGGAAAACTAGCTCCTGGTATGAGGTCTATATGGTGACTCACACTCCTCATCGGTGGCAATGAACGAGGTAATTCGTCCACTACAATATCAGCGAACTCTTCCAGCAGTTCCTGAACTTCTTCTGGCAAATTGTCCACTCTTGTGCTAGTCAGAACAATTCTTGGTTTTCTGACCACAAAGAATTGTGGATCCTCCTTCTTCTTAACTTCTGTAAGAAGTTCCTTCCCACTCATGAGAAGTACTATGTTGCTCACTTCCGGTCTCACTTCTTTATCCTCAATTGGACACAACATATGAGTTCTCCCATTCCTCTCCAGGGTATATGTATTCATCCTCCCATCATGAATTACATTTCTATCATATTGCCATGGTCTACCCAGCAATAAATGACAGACGTCCATAGGAATAGCATCACATAAAATCCTATCATTATATCCTCCTATCTTAATGTCAACTAAGCACTGTTTAGTGACATTTACCTGGTGTCCCTTCTGTAGCCATGAAACTTTGTATGGACTCAGGTGATCAGTTGTCTCTAGCTCCAGCTTTTCTACCATCTCGGTTGAAATGAGATTATTGGTGCTTCCACTGTCCATGATGACCTTGCACACTCTATCCTTGGTCTTGCAAGAAGTCCTAAAAAGACTGTTCCTTTGCGCTGAATTCTCCATCTCTTTCTCTGGCGTAAAAAGGACTTTCCACATCACCAACGATCTTCCGCCTTCAGCGTACTCTGTCTCAACACCTTGCCTCTGTGCCTCGACGATGTGAGTCTCTCCAGTTTCTCTCTTCTTCTCTGGACACTCGAATGACTTGTGCCCATTTTTTCCACATGTGAAGCATGTGATTACTCCGCCTCTTCCTCTTCCTCTACCTCTGGTATGAGGAAACCTATTATTATCAGCATATCCTCCTCTTTGCTCAGTATGTTGTTCTCTTTTCTCAGCATATCGCCCTCGCTGCGAACTTCTACCTCTCTCTGTCTGAGTCTGAGGTTTCTTCCAGTCATCCTTGGGCTTTTGGTATTTATCTTAGGCAACCGATTTGCCTTTGGGATGACTTCTACCTCGACCCCTCTGACTTTGTTTACGGCTTAGCTTCTCCTCAGCTTTCAAAGCCAATTGGTAAGCATCCTCCACCATTCGGATGGTTGCCATATTTATTTCATCCTGAATTTCATACCTCAGGCCATTCATGTACCTGGCCACCTTTTCGTCATTGCTTTCGCGATGACCTGCTCTGATATTCAACCTGTAAAATTCCTCAGTATACTCCTTCACTGTCATCAGCTTCTGTCTCAGGTTCTGCATTCTCCTGAACAGAGAAATTTGATAGTCCCTGGGAATGAATTTTAACTTCATCTTTGCAATCATCATGTCCCAGCTCTTAATTTTTTGTTTGCCTTGGCAATGCCTGTTAGCTTGCAGTTCATCCCACCACAACGCTGCATGTCCTTTTAATCTCGTGACGGCATGTCTGACCTTCTTATCATCTTCGATATCTTCATAATCAAAGTAAGTGTCAAGAGCTCTAATCCAATCTAGCAGCTCTTCCGCATCCAGATTCCCTTCATAAACTGGAATGTCCATTCTTGTTTTCGAACTCATCCGGGCGATAGCCTTAATTAAACGCTCATTGGCTGCATCTTCCGCTGGGATTTCCTCTTCTTCATGTCCAGTGTCCCTTTCATCCTTGGATTCACTGATATCTCCTGCATCAGCTCTTCGCCTTTCTCTTATCTCCATGTCCTCCATTCTGGCACGAAGATTTCGCATTCCTCTCTCCATGTCTGGATTCTGTACTTGCCTACTTATTTCTCTAGACAATTCCCTTTCCTCCTCTGGATCGGGTGATTGTCTACCCCTTCTTCTTGGCGGCATGGTGAATTCTCTTTGTCCTCTACTACAGAAAGCAAAGAAACTTTTCTAAGCTCTGAGACCACTTTGACGTAGGGCACACCACCCAGGGCACATCCGCTCTCACAGGATCTTCTTCCTTCTTGCCCGAAGAACTCCAAGGTTCTTCTATTTCCCTGTCGGGAAATCTGCACCCACAACAATCTTTCCCCGAGGTCTCCCCTTTACTACCAGGAGATCATCTAAATCTCGCTATCTCGCGAGTTCGTGACTCAAAGCCTCCTACGCTTCCTTTCAAATCTTGCGATAACAGATCTGGCGATACGGGTATAGATCCTCCCTTTATTAGTGCTCTCACCACATGAAACCGTGGGCTAGGCTTAAGTGTTAGCGCCTCTCACAACCTCGCAACCTCGCAACCTCACTGGTTGAACCGTCGAGTTTTCACCCTCCTATTCCGTGAATCCCCGAGATGCGAGAATTCAACAGAGTGATGACTCCTGTCTCCAGGCAACGCGTGTTCACCCTTCGACCACGTGGGTCCCACCTTATGCTCTGCCACGCGTCAACACGAACCTTGGCCCTCGGCACTTCTCGACTCCCAAATCCTAATGTCAATACTTTGGAGCTTCTCGCGGCGAGATCCCGAGGGATTCATGCCACTTGTATTCCACTCGCCGCTTTGTTATGGCCATCTGTCCTCCAACGGTCGGAATCTCGCTTCTCGCAATATTGCGATCCTCGCAGCCAATTTCTCAGGTATTTTCTTACGAGACTCCGATACACAATCCCATGTGCGGATCCAATGGTCCTCCTACGATCTGGATCCGACGGATATCTTCTTCTCGCTCCTCGCGCCTTCACGACTTGGAGTACCCAATGCTTGTGTTCTTAACCTGTGAACTCCCGAGTTCGCGAGATCTCTTGATCTCTGCCACCTGTCCTCCTCAGATGGATGGCTCCTAGCCTTCTCTCCACGTCGCCACCTCGTGACTTGGAGTACCTGACACTTGGGCTTTCACTCGGCGAACTCCCGAGTTCCCGAGATCTCTCGATCTCTGCCACCTGTCCTTCTCATATGGACGGCTCCTAGCCTTCTCGCCACTTCGCCACTTGCGAAATTGAAGGACTTCCCTTTCGGTCCTCCAATGTCCGAGTCTGCGAGATGAGAGAATCTCCTTACACGCGCCCTTCACAACAAACGACTCTGATCTTGTAGGGATATCGTGTCTCGCGATATCGCTGCTCTTGCTGCATAACCCTTGGGGCTTCAACTCGCGAGTCCCCGATACATGATACCACGTGTAGATCCGACGACTCCTGTGATTCTGAATCGACGACTCTACCCCTCCTGAGCTTCAAACCCTTCGGACCTCCTCGCCGTAACCTCCTTGCACCTCTGGAAGATCTAACGATCCTCGAAACTTGGTGAAATCTCCTCAGAGGATTTCGACCGTCTGTTTTTTCCTTATATAATCCATGAAATGAAAAGAGTGTCTCTCCATGAGATTCCTTCACCTTTTCACCACCTGCGACGTTTCTTGCAACTTCAAGTCGCACTTATCTACGCTGATCTTCAGCAACTCAGAGGCCTATCCTTCCTGAGATTTTCTGAATTACTTCAACCTCCACGAGGTTCTTTGCACGCACTCCTTGCGGCAAACCTGCGAACACTTCAACTGTTCGAGCTTCCTTTGACTTTGCGTATGCCTGTAGTAGCAGTCCTCCAAAGCTTCTGCTCAATTTCATGACTGAGACTCTCCTTAGCCTGCGCACTCCTTGCACGGCTTTAGCAACCCACTCTCACTTTTGAGTGTTTTGAGAACAAGAGTTTAACTCCCTGAGCCTTCTGTCAACGCACTCCTTGCGGGCGACTTCGACTGCACTCCTTGCAGGAATCCTTGCTCAAAAGAGAAAACAATTGTAACTCACCTCACTTCCTCTCAGATTTCAATCTCGACACATGAAATCATACCACAGCATGATAACAAATGCATAACAGGAAGTAGTTCTCATAAGTAGAGCATTCAACACACATACACAGAGAATAACACAACAGCCATGAATATGAATCAACTTCTTCTATTAATTCAAGATCTATACATGGATGTCTTCTACAACCCTCTGCTATTCTCCTATGCTCTAGATTCTTCTTTCTCCTGTTAATTGTTACAATGATACAAATGAGGGTGTCTATATTTGGTTTTCCCTCTTCCTTCTAGAACTATCTAATCTAAGAATTCAATTATATCTACCTGCAACTACTACTATAAATGCCTCTGTCTATCTCAGACGAGAGCATATGGCTCGAGTTCTGATTACATTTTTACCAAGGCACCAAATTAAATGATCTCATTTATGTTCAGCGCATCAACTTCAAGAGAAAATTTAAAAATTCAAAAACTTGTGCTGGACGTCTTCCAGTTGTCTTCTGCTTCCACGTTGGTTTTGCTTGTCGTGAGGGATGCTCCTGCATCAAAACACGACACTAACATGGGGATGCGAGGGATCATCATCAAGAGGATCAATGATGCTGCGACACAAAAGGACAAAAAAATCTTGTCCTACAAGCTGCTAAGAAAATGTAGCAAGGAGGAAGTCCCAGCGGGGGTCGTCGCAGTTGCAACATAGTGTGTCGAGGGCACCACAGTTAGTTGGGCCCCCTATATTCTGAATTTTTTTCTGGATGACTGCAAGGATGCAAAAGATCTAGGAACATAATTTCAATATTCATGACTACTTATGTTGATAGCCATCATGGGATGGAAGGAACTAGATTACACATTTTTTTCCACCAGACCCAAGCAGAATCGTTGAGCGAGGTATTTATCACTTGGCACCGTGTCAGACGCCAAACATAAGAGGATGAATGCAGTTGTATTCAAAGGATACCGTCGCGACCTACATGAGGCCATCTCCAACCTCTAGAGAATAAAACCACAGGTTGTCATGCACTATCGAGACATCGCCAACTTCAAGGCCACTCGACATGCGATGTGGATACAAGCGCGGAAGGTCCCCAACAAGAAGTGGCTACAATTGCGCTATTGCATCATGAAGGGCAACATCGAAATGGTTATTAGGGATTGGGAGGACGACTAGAAGATTCCATCCTTCACCCAAGACATATCTACAAAAACAACAGAAGAGGAAACAGGGCTGGAAGAAACATAGCCTCAGGAAGTCCTAGTGCCCAAGAAACGAAGGATGGGCCAAACAAAAAGCAAGCAGAAGAATGAAGGGATTGCTAATATAGGGACTCAGAAGGGGAAGAAGAATAATACGCAGCTGACCCAAGTACAACAGAAACAGAATGAGGTAGCACAGGGGACGACACCAAGTCCCAATCCATAAGAACCAGGCTTGACTAAGACGCCATCCACTTAGATATGAGGTGTGCGCAAGAAAATGAAGGTGGAAAGAACACCTCCAAAATACACGATCACGGAAGATGATGCAGAAATGATAGCCCAAATGGTTCATGATTGTATATCCGAGGATTTTGACAATGTTGTGCACCACAGGGATAGAATTCAAGAGGAGCTGGCAGACATGCAACAGTTCCTCAAGCAGATCAGAGAAGTGTAGGAAGTAGGCAACAACATAGAAACAATGCCATCAACATCACATCCAGGAGAAGGACCAAAAGAAGGTGAGCGAGATACAGTACACACAATACCACAACCGAGCATGACATTACACATTACACCCATCATGTTGTGCATGGATGAGATCGTGGGGCAGACACCCCTAAAGGACTTAGCTCAACTCCAATTAGTATTTCTAAGGATACCATCCAAAGCTCTCCAAAAACTGTAGGTTAGCGTTACCCAAGAGGTACAGTCTCGTGCACGCACAGACATAGCCGAATCACAACAGGCCAAAGCTAAACGGGACGCGGTGGAATTGATATGTGAGCAGGCCAAGCTAGAAATCCAATAGGAAAGGGAGCTCATGAATGGATTGGAGCAAAAAGTGGTTGGAACTTATGAGAAGATTCCAAAGATTGTGCAGAGGCATGAACTCACAGCAGCAGAGAATATTGACCAGATTGCGTAGGAAATTGATCAATATCAGTAGGAGATTGAGAATATTTTTGAGCAGCTCACACCTACCACTCCACCAGAGGTAAAGGAGAAAAGGAAGAAGGAGGCAACAGAACAGCTACAGGAGATAGAGCGACATGTCATCACAACAACATACTTGTTTGACAAAGCAACACAACTTTGGACGAAGCTAGAAGAGGACCAACAAGTCCAACGGTGGGACAAGGAAGAAGAAAGGATAAAAACAACTATCTAGGACCTCAAGTAGAGGCATAAGACAATGTCCATCACAAAGCATGTCAAAGGGGCACAGGATATGAGGAAACTTCAAGAAGAACTCACCATTGTGCAAATGCAGAAAAAGGAGCGTCAGGATCAAATGGAACCGCTTCACGAGCGAGTGGCAGAAGTCATTGCACAAGCATAGGAAGCCAAGACATATATGGCATAGACCCAGGTAGAGTGCGCAGGGTCGATCAGTGACCACATTATAGTCTAGACAGTAGACACACTCAAGGAGAAGATTGCACAGGCTCAAACACAAGCAATGGAGCTCAAGGAGAAGTTGTAGGTGATCACCAAGGAGATCGACTAAGTGCACAAAGGTTAAAGTGGCTCAGGACAAGCCACATGTTAGTGTTGGGGGCCTATTGGAAGCAGGCCAAAGTGGAAAGAAAGGCAATTTTGGGAAAGAAGGCATGCACGAGGGAAGCAACAACTGGAAGGGAGAGCAACACGCGCGCATGCATGGAAGACCTAACGACGTTAGGGTTAGTGTTTTGCAATGTATTGTAATGACTAGCGAGCCAGAAACGTATAAATATAGATACCTAGGTCTCATAGAGAGAGTGAGCAGAGTGATTTGATAGAGATATAGAGAACCAAATACAAGGAAGCGGATGCTATGTAATATTTTGTTGTATGACCTAATTTTGTAAGTTGTTGATCTAGAAGGGACTGAGGAGGGTAGATCTTGAGGGTTAGATCACAGGCTGAGAAGCTTGGTGCGACCTAGTCCACCTCATACTAGATCTTAACCCGACTGAGAAGAGTTGTAAATCATGTGATGTTGTAGTGACAGAACTACTATAATAAAAGAGCTAAGATCCAGATCTTTGTGGATGTAGCCCAGGGGGGGTGAACCACGGTAACATTTGTGTTATGTGATTGAATGCATGTATTTATTTAAAGTATTCAATAGATATTGATTTTCTAAATGAACGAGTTATTATATTTCCTGTGTATTCGTAATAACAATGTATTGCATTAAATAGAACTCTCGATGTGTAGTTCTCAGATCCTTCACTCAATCCTAGGCTACAAACATGTGATTATTGTAGCCACCCATTAAGACTATCTCAAGTGAGACGACGTAGTGCACCTTGTGCGTTGTGTTGCCTTCTGGTTTAATAGGGGGGGTGATAGTTTTAGAGGCTTTTTTTGGAACCCCATGCAGACATGAACCCTGGGTCACTCAATACAAACTCAAATAGGATAAAAGTAAGTGTAACCAACAAATGGATTTGACACTCTTTAATGACTCCTAAGTTTCATTTTCGTGGCCTTGGAGAGTTTACTCTCCAATCCTAATCCAAGGCCCTAAGCCTATCTATTGTTGGTTCACTATAAAAAGAAAAATTTCTAATGAGTTTTAAATTACATAGTTTCTTTTTATGGATGTTTCTTAGGTCCAAAGGTAGTGGATGAAACTTTGATGATGTGTTGACTCTTGACCCAATCAAACAATGCAAAGATCATAATGCAAAATCTTTCACTTTGATGAAATCTAGCTATGTGAGGGAAATATGTTTTTCTTTTTCTTTGTAATTTTTCAAAAGTGACACCTCCCACACACCAAGAAACCAACAAACATTTCATATATGAAACCAAACAATGATCCTAATGCACTCTCTCACCAATGATTCAAAAGAAACCAAGCATGTAACATTTTCTTATTCTTTTTGGGTGTTTTGATTATTTTTCCAAATTGAAATGAAAAAGTTCATGATCTAAGCAAGAAATCCAAATGCAACAAAAAAATCCCTAGCAAGAATCAGTAAGAAAATGGGTCGTAGGAAATTGGAAGTGAGGTCGGATCAACCCACTCCAATGTCTCTAACAAGATCTCACCCAACACTCACCTAGGAGGGTAGATCTAGTGATGAGAAATAGTTACACAAGGACAAGTAATGAAACTAATAGCAAATACTACTAGATCTCTTCAGATCAGTTGGGTTCTCTACCCAACTTTACTGAAATTCTTAGACAACAATATAACTTGTCCACGAAACATAACCAAATCACACACAAGCATTCAAAAAACCACTTGAGAGAAAAGTATGTGACAAAAGCACTCAAATAGAGACAAAGACAAGATCAAAACAGACCATAACAAGCCCCTTCTAATCAGAGGAAAATGCAATTTGAAAGGCTTGGGATTTTATCTGCAATTATGTCATTTTTACATATCATCATGGGACACTGGCTAGTCAACCAATGATGATCATCGCAGGACTCCTATTATGCAACCAACGATGCCCTTTTGTTTTTTAGGACAAAAGGATCTATTTCAGATCTTCCATATCTATGTTAGATCTCTCAGATCTAATGGATCTAGGCTTTGGATCAATAGATGGAAGAAGATAAAAAACAAATCACAATTAGTAGAGGAAAGGATTAACCAATGGACTTAAACTAGATCATAATTATTCCCCAGTATGGTCGCCAGTTCTGTTATGGGATAAAATATCACATGGATCTCACTAAATGATCATCAATATCTCCCTAGGATTAGCCTAGTTATCCTAGACAAAAGAGGGTTTATACTTCTATGGTTTCCATAGATCTAATACAAGTAATCCCTTTTATATACCGAGAGGGAGTAGATTAGCATACCTTATTACCTAAGGTTGTCCTCAAATGTCCTAATTGTTGCAGATATTGAGCTCCAACTCCAGTCCTTACAACTTGCTTCTTGCACACTATCAACAAACAAAACCAATCTCCTTCTTCCCCTAGTGTTAGGAATCGATAATACAATTCAGATCTATTCTAATATATTATTCATAAGATTAGATCCAACCCATTCATGAATCATACACAAACAATTTGGGGGAAAACTGATGATCTATTATATATCATAGAGAAATCACATCGAATTCTCATACCTTTGGATGTATATGAAAGTCTTCCTTGTCTCCTTGCTCCTCCTTGGCTTCTTGGTTACGATATGAAACTCTGACTTTTGGTTGTGATGGATGGAACAAGCACCTCTGCAAATGGAGAACATAACCATACTCTTATATTCTTCCTCTTCCTACCCAAGACTTTCCTTTGTTATAAATTTTTTTGGAGGAGGATTATGGGAGCTTCTATATCTTCTAGAGACAACTAGAGACTTGAATGATGTGAGTTCCTAGGCCCTTGCTATGAATATACAACTCATCCCTTTCTTGTCTCATCGTAACTCCCCGAATCTAGAAGTTTCAGGGGTCATTGCTTGTTGACCCACTAGTGACTAGCGATGATCATCACTCGTTGTCTACTATGTGTCTAGCGATGATCTAAAAAAAGGCTTAAATCTCAAGAAAAAGATGTATTTTGGATTGTATCTTCTCATGGATTACCTTCTATCATGTAGGGTGGAAATTAAGGCTATAAAAGAGTGTTGATAAAGCACTGTGTAGACACTTTCAAATAACATAGGGATTGTGTTCTTGCAAGGATAGATATGTGTGCAATTGGAAAGTATGATTGCTTTATACTCACATTAATTTCCCAATAAGTAATGTGATATTGGTAGCATTAACCAACATCCATTGTTATTTGTAATTTTCTCTCATGAAAGTTGAAGAGCCAATTGTATACACTTAGGATGTCAGACATAATTAAGTTTGTTTTCATATTGCTTGATAATATTTATGCATGTCTTCATGGGTGGATCTATATTTGGTTATCATCTATTTAGGCACATACAAACATAAAAAAATTGTAAAGATTATTCTAAATAATGTGAATTTCCACTTTCCTTCAACCTTTGTCTAATGGGTTACCAATTACAAATTAGAATGTTGGGTTTTAAGTTGTAGAGACATAGTGCCAATTATATATATTAACATATTTGTAATTGAATGGTTATTGGTTTTGACACCTTAACAAACAAAGGAAAAAATTGTTTTATTGGCAATTGGAATGAAAGTTTCAGTGGGGATAGTAAAAACCCAAAGTGCATGGTTTGCACATTCAAATAAAACACAAATATCGTTGCGAATTTAACACTGAGACCAAATATCCTAGGTCTAAAAACAAAGATCAAAATATAATTTCCATAGAGGATCCAAGTTGGTGAGGCATGTGGACTATAGGTTCCACATTTATGGATCATTATTAAACTCACATTTCATAAGATTAGGATATAGCTTATGTTCTCATAAGTTATAGAAAACTATTTGATGGTGTTCTTTGTGCTCTTCCTCATTTCAAGAATAAATCAATATGTCATCAATGAAAAAACTTATCCAAATAATGTTGACTCACACCATTCATTAATATCATTAACAAATCAAGTGCATTTGTTAGTCCAAAAGGTAAGACCATGAACTTAGAGTGTTTGTATTGGGTTTTGAAAATAGTCTTGGTTATATACACTTCTTCTACCTTTACATATGTTGATACTGAGAAGGGGGTGAATCCGTATCAAGTACAATTTAAAACCTTTTTCAACTTATACTTAAACCATTCAATTATATCCATTGAGCAATGAACAATAATATAAGAGTTACACCAATACACCACGATACACCATGCACAATATACGAGAAATAATCAATAATTATTGTTCAAGGGAAGTAATGACTTCCAAAGGTAGCTACAACTTCCAAATGTAAAGGGAGGGATAAAACTCCAAGAGGAAGATACAATCCTCCAATATCAAGAGAGATTTTAACTCTCCATCCTTTCCCCTTCCTTCCACCCAAGAATATATGAGAGATAATAAAACTTCACATTAAATCATCACCATCAACCAACCATCACATAGAACCTGATAATGCTTTCTGAGACTTCTTCAATTTCTGCAATTCTTCAATTCTTGGAATACTTTGATACTGTAGATAATATTACGCAATTTATTCTCTGAAACTTCTACAAGTTTCACTCCTTGAATCCTCCCCAAAAGGAAGTTATAGAGATAATGGTAGACCTTGTTCAATTATGGTTTATTCAGGAGATTGAACTTGTACAGAATTCCTCGCAGTCAATATTTAACATCAGATTATGAAACTCACACAAAAGAAACTACAGTCCGTACTATTTCCAATGGAATTTGTCCCACTTTATTTGGATTATCTATGAATAAGTTATGATTGTTTTACCCAGAACACCTGTTTATTGACTAGCTTCAGGAATCGTCAAAAACCCTATCTTCCACAGAGTGTATCTCCATAATTATAATGAATCAAGAGCTGAAACTTTTACCACATGTACCTTGATATGTCTTCTCAATACCATAGAAATTTCACCATTTGAATCGTTCTAGAAAAACATTTATAGCGAAAATGGTAAGATGAATTGAAAATAACATACCTTAGAACACATCACTAAAAGACTTCATTCTCCCTTGAAATCTGGCCTTCTTTACTTTTGTTTTCCTCTGAAATTCGACTTTTGTATCAAATTAATGTATAAGGATATTTATTTATACCATTTATGTCACTTCCTTTTAACATTAGGGCCGACCAGACACTTTCTTATTTTGTAATTATTTTCTTTAATTATCTTCAGGGCCTACATGTACTTCCTTCTTCAATTCACTTTGTCATCTTCAAAAATTCATTTCTCCTCAACCACAAGGATCCATTTTCTCCTCAACATGATATATACTATCCATCCATGTGTCTTGTATCTACATGTGCATTTTCCTTCATGTCCAAATACCTTCATCAATATTGCGGTCCAAAACCCATGACTAGGGTTGACATCAATGACAACAACCAATCTTCCAACAATCTCCCCCTTTATCATTGATGGCAACACTCATGCTCCCCCTATCATCACGATCCCAATTTCTCTCCCCCTTTGACATCAATGGAAAAGGGTAGGGCTTCTCCCTCTGAGTTTAATGGCAAAAGGTAACCTTCTTCTTTGGGTCTGCTCCCCCTGAACATGTGGCACTCAATAATACTTCATCCTTATTTTTGGTCTTTGGGAATTTTTCTTCCTTGGAATCATTTTGTGTGGCTTTTGTCTTCTATCTCTTCTTCATGTCTAGGATGTATATGTTGTTTGGTGTTCTTTTTGTAGTTGCAACCAATCTTCTTGAGTTATTTTCTCTGATTTTACATTTTCGAGAGTCAAACATAAGAGTGTATCCTTGATCACACATTTTACTAACACTAAGTAGATTATGCTTCAAGTCTTCAACCAATAGGACATTCTTTGCTTTTACATTTTTTCTTCCAATTTCTACTACACCTTCTCCAAGTATTTTGGCAGACGATTCATCTCCAAATGAAACATTTCCACCCTTTCTCTTCAAGCTGATGAATTTGTCTTGATCCTCAGTCATGTATGAAGAAAATCCACTATCTATGTACCATTCATATTCTTCTTTACATTCTTCAGTGGTTAATGTTATTCGACAATCTTCATTGTTTTGAATCTCTTTCCTTCTCCATACTGTGGTTGGCATAGAGACATCTTCATTCATATATTTGCAATCTCGTGCTTTGTGTCCAAGATAAATTACATTTGTAGCATATAATATTTTTGTCCATCAATGGGAAAAATGAATTATAACTTTTGTTGACAAATCCACAATTATTTCCATATCTTCTATTTACACCATCCATGTTTCTTGTGTATTTGTTCCTTTCATTGATTCTTCAATTAATTGCCTTACGTCCAAAATTTTTGCAAGTATAACAATGACCAAAAAAGAAATTTTGATACCTTGGAGTAAGTGGTCTTCTTTGTGATGTAGTCCATCTGGGTTCATGATCTACTCTTATGTAGTTTCCTTCATACTGATTGAAGCTTCTTTGATTCCTGAAGGTAGGAGGTCTTCTTGGATATTCATCTCTTTTGTAATCATTCCTTCTTTCTGGTATCCTGGTCCACTTCTCATCAACTGTTTGTGTAGCTCTTTCTTAAACCTTATTGTTGGTATTTTCATCTTCTTTGTATGAAGTTTCACCCATCCATCCAAGATGTGTTAAGTCTTTTGGCACTTGAGAGTTTCTTAAGCTCTTCCTCAATGAGACAAATTCTTGTTCAAGTTTCTCACAATCTTCTTCTTTCTTCATCATTTGGACCTTCTTTACTTTCCATATTCTTCTTGCTTCTTCGAGTAGAGTTTTCAAGGAAATGGTTTCTTCTCTTAGTTTCTCAAAGTCTTCTAATTGTTTCTTCAATATTACAACTATCTTTTCATAACTACCCAATTCACTTCTTATTTTTCTACGCATGTCTTTGAGCTTGCTATTTTCAATCTCAACATGCTTCAATTTTTTAAGATTCTCATCTTCTTTTTGAATCATTTCTGCTTCATGATTTTCTTCTTCTTCATTGGAATTTTCTTCTTTAGTGTCATATCTTTCAATCCTTGGATGAGGACATTCAAATTCAACATGTCCTACTCCCTCACAATTAAAGCAAAAGAACTGACCTTTATTTTCTTTTTTGAAATATGAGATGCTGTAATTTGCTTCAACTTCTTCTTCTTCTTTTTCTTCTTCCCTTGGATAAAGGTCTTGTAGCTTGTCCCAAATCTCTTTTTCTGATGCACATGATCCCACCTTGTATTTTACTGAATCTGTCAATCTATCCAGGATGGTATCTATTGCCAATTTGTTGTTCCTTTTTGCTTCCTTCTGAGCTACAGTCTTTGGTTTATTCAAAGCATTGTATCCTGAAGCAACTGAGAACCAAACATCTTCCCCAAGTGATTTCAAGTAAGTTTCCATTCTATTACTCCAGTATTCAAAATTTCTTCCATCAAATGGTGGAATCCCATTGGGAATGTTGTCTTCCATTTCTGCATAGGATCTTCCTTCCAGTGGTTAAACTGTACTGAAGGTAACCTACTCTGATACCAATTGTTGATATTGAGAGGGGGGTGAAACAATATCAATTACAATTTAAAACCTTTTTCAACTTATACTTAAACCATTCAATTATATCCAATGAGCAATGAACAATAGTATAAGAGTTACACCAATACACCACAATACACCATGCACAATATATGAGAAATAATCAATAGTTATTGTTCAAGGGAAGTAATGACTTCCAAAGGTAGCTACAGCTTCCAAATGTAAAGGGAGGGATAAAACTTCAAGAGGAAGATACAATCCTACAATATCAAGAGAGAGTTGAACTCTCCATCCTTTCCCCTTCCCTCCACCCAAGAATATATGAGAGATAATAAAACTTCATATTAAATCATCACCATCAACCAACCATCACATAGAACCTGATAATGCTTCCTGAGACTTCTTCAATCTCTGAAATTCTTCAATTGTTGGAATACTTTGATCCTATAGATAATATTACTCAATTTATTCTCTAAAACTTCTCCAAGTTTCACTCCTTGAATCCTCCCCAAAAGGAAGTTATAGAGAGAATGGTAGACCTTGTTCAATTCTGGTTTATTCAGGAGACTGAACTTGTACAGAATGTTATGTGCTCAATATTTAACATCAGATTATGAAACTCGCACACACAAAACTATAGTCCATACTCTTTCCAATGCAATTTGTACCACTTCATTTTGATTCTCTATGAATAAGTTATGACTGTTTTACCCGAAACACTTGTTTATTAACTAGCTTCAGGACTCGTCAAAAACCCTATCTTCCACAGAGTGTATCTCCATAATTATAGTGCATCAAGAGCTGAAACTTTTACCATAGGTACCTTGATATGTCTTCGCAATACCATAGCAATTTCACCATCTGACTCATTCTAGAAAAAAAAGTTATAGCGAAAATGGTAAGATGACCTGAAAATAACATACCTTAGAACACATCACCAGATGTTCTTCATCAACTTTATCTTTCTTCTTCAAGTGGTCCCACCAGATGCTTGCTTCAACCGTTGATTGATAAATAGCAAATTTGGTCTTTTTTAAGATGAAGTCATACAACAACAAATATCTCTAAATGTTGACCAACCATGCCTCTACTTCATTCCCTCTTTTAATATACTCAATGAACATAGGTTTCTTCAATTTCCTTAATTCATACCCTAACTTTTGAAATTTAAGTTAATCTTCCTAGCTATGGTTATCTTCTATTGAGGATATCTTTTCTTGGCTCACTACTTTAGATCCTAATGACTCTAGCATTCCCTTGATTTCATGAAGGTATTTCAATTGCTTAATCACTTGACTTCTCAAAATTTTTACCTCTCATCCTAATTCCTTGGGATTCTAATGATTATCGAGAAAGGGATGATTCTAATTGGTTCTCATGTTGTCACTATGGGTTCACAAATTGGAGGTGTCCATTTTCATTTTTTTTTAACATAAATAATTTATTAGTTCCAATAAATGGTGTGTTAAATCTTATGCTCTATGTGAGGGTGATGATGCATAATTATATTAAACACATGGTTAATTACCAATGTTTGAATTCTTAGATGATGGGTCCTCATTTAACTTTAAATTCACATCATTTAGTCACTTTTAATTCTATAATAGTCTCATAGGTTTAATATCTAAACTCTAAGACTAACTCCCCCATAAAATTTATATGATCTTTGGTCGAAGGATATGCTCATACAATATTCATTTTGGTGGTTATGTAGGGGCTCTTTAGTAACTTTTGAGTGTTTTTACACCTCTATCTAATGCATGCATGTATTTCACCTAGCTTCATCCTAAGAAGGCGACCAACAACTCGCTAATTCACATAGAAGCAACAAAGTTGTAATTAAGGGAAGTTTTCACTTAAATAAACAACAATGTTTTCCTTATGTCTTCAATCAATACCTTAATCTCCTTCTTCCTTTGATTCCCCCAAACTACTAATATACTTGAAGGTATGGACAATCTACATCGATATTATTTTTCTAACTGAAATGTGTGAACCTAATATAAATAGTCATAATTATTTTTTTATTAATACTAGCAATTTTGCTTCGAGAAACCACAAGATTTATCAAAGTATTGGGTAATTAGTTACTAAAGAAGTTAAAGGAGTTTACACATGCATAAATTAATTTCCAAAAGTAAGGTCTAAATGATTTTCCACATACGTAACATAAATGCGAAGAAATTATTTTATAAATGCATAACACAATTGTGAAGAATAAAATTACAATTTTTTCTCAATTCTATTCAAGTGTTAAAAAATTATAGTCAATCATCTCTTATGGAGTCATCTAGATTATTAGGGTTCCTTGTTTTAAATAAAAATAAAAATTATACTGATGCTACACCTTAAAATTACAAATTTTGATAAATTCTATTCAAGTGTTAAAAATTTATAGTCAATCATCTCTTATGAAGCCATCTTGATTATTAGGGTTCCTTGTTTTAAATAAAAATACAAATGATACCGAAGATACACCTTAATTATTTCATTATTTCACAATTCTTCCAGAGTCTATGTCATGTGTCGTATTCCTTACGTTTCCCCCTTTTAAATATATGTTAATATATAGATTTTTTTGTGTGTGTTAACTATATTGTTACACTTACAAGGAGATTTTTTTTCTGTGTACACACACTTTTAATTTTTAATCCACACAATTTTTTTTTGTGTTATATCCTAACTACTATAGTAACACCAAAAAATTCCACCCATCACTATATCTATTCAATGAAATTATTCATAAATAAATACTTCGACACAATGTTATTAAGGCTCAATTCATGCTTTGCTAGGCTTTGGCATTGGGATAGATTAGGGTTCAACTGAGTAGAGGTTCTAGGGTTCTACCCATCAAATGAAAAGAGTAAACTACTAATCAGATTCCACCATTCATCAATGGCCATGACAGGTACGACCTCCAAGTTTTTTGTTAATGTAATTGGCAAGTTCAAAAGTGATTAAATTAGTGATCTCCACATTGATGCTACAAATTTATGCCACCTATTTTTCCACCCAGGTTCGAGGTACTTAGATTTACTTCCCATAGGAACTCAAACTTTAGAAACATATCTTTGATACCACTTTGTAACCACCCATCCCATCATGATTTAGTTGGGTGCGTCATCACTTGGTAAAATGTTCCTTTGCTAACTCAAACAATAACACATAAAGAACAATATCTCTAACTATTAAACTTTCAAACTAAAAAAAACACATTAAATAGTGGTAGAATCATTTAGGTGCACTTTACTTATCTGAAATCCATGTCTTGAAGATGACCAACAAACTAGTGCAAACTATCCTTCAACTCCAACAAAAACAGTGGAGGAAATCACAATTTAAGGTTGATTTTCTTCTCAACCAATGCAAACACCTGGAATAAGTAATGCCCCCTCAGCAGGGCTCCAACTCAATGAGAACACAAGGGTTCACTTCCCTAAAGGTTATACTCCACAACAAAACACTATGCCCAAGAAATAGAAACAATTTCCCACAATCTCAAATGATACAAGCAATTGCGTGGTGGAGGGGCCTTTGGATAGAAACACTTTTTTTCTTTAAGAATATAGTGTGCAAGAAATCTATGCACTCTAGATATAGTATTGTAACAGTTCCAATAGTGGAACTCTTCTCAAACAATTCCAAACACAAATTGACTTTCATACCCCCCTTAGGTTAAGTACACCCCCAACCTTATCTTACCCACTCAAATAATGTTGTGAGTAGTTCTCCATTGCTCCAATCACTTTCATGGGTTGGGTAACAAACGTTTCCCTTACGAAAGTAGATAGACCAAGAAAAATGTAGTACTGGAAACTAATACTGGTAATGGTTGTCTCTCTATTCATATTAATATAACAAAAAAAATAATATTCGCCTAAACATATTTCTTTCCCATCCTCATTCCCTCCCACATAAAGATTTCTTCTTCTTCTTCTTGTCTTGCTCCCTCTCACTCTCCACTAACTCCTCATTAATACAACACCAAAAAGGTAATTCAAAGTAATAAACAAGGTTTAGGGTAAAATCAAAATTAGGGCTAGATTCACTTAGGTCAAATAATAGAAAATTACTAAGTTTTCCTTAGCCCCCTTGGGCCTTATACCATAATTAGACTTAGGATCAATAATTCAAAAGAATTAGGCCATTATTTCCTACTTCCATGTCTCACAAGGTCCCAAGACACTAAGTTAGTTGTCATCATTGACCAAACATCCTTTCTTAGAGTATGATTTCTACTATAATGGTAATGTTCATTTGGGTTGCTCGAAACATCTAACCTAGGTCAACGTGAGTATTAAGATTATAATTATGAAACTCATCATTTCTCAATAGTGATATTACTTCTAAAAGGTCATGTATTTCATTCTAAAATTACCACATAAGCAATTTAAGGAATACAATATAGCATTATAATTTATCATGGTAACTAAACATCACATGAAAATATTATAAATCAAATCTTCATGTACATATCATAAGTCAATGCAATATATTTCAAGCAATCACATGTCCCATGATAACTGAAAGTAAGTAATCACATAAAGTTAATATCATCCTCAACATATAATCCTAGTATTCACAAAAGTAATCATGTCTCGTGATGTATGTAATATAAAAGAAGTCAACCATATTTAACAAGGTGAAATAAAGAAGCAAGATGCAAAATGGGGTGTTACAACCACCACACTTTAAGAGGCCATTTAAGGATTGTTGCCTTATTTATGGTGATATTTTGTTATATTGAATTACAATTTTATTTTGTAATTTTGTTAATATTTAAAATTGTGGAAAATAATTTATAAATTTTGTTTCAATTCTAGTCTCAAGAAATGTAAAGTAATCCTTGATGCATGTAACCTCTATCTTCCTTCAGTACAAAGAAGAGGAAGATCACATTTGGAGATGCATGTTGCATTGGCATAAGTGGCGGGGGTTAATGAGTGCCTTTATTTGTCATTTTGAGCATGTGTATATTGTACTTTGGGCACACATTTCCATTTTGTACTTTGGGCATGAGTTTGTCATTTTGTATTTTGGGGACAAGTTACCATTATGTACTTGGGTGACAGTTTGCAATGCATGAACATTTGGCCATTGTGGAAAATGTACATGTTTTAGATATGTTTTTTAATTAGACATTGATGTTTCATTTTCATGGTTTTGATATTTTTGGTAGCTTTCACATAGCTATGAACATTATGGTATGTGAGAAGAATCCAAATCCAAAGGTTATGGTTCTTCTTTGCTTTTTTTAATTGCAAATATGAAGTGTAGTTACAATGCAAAGAATTTTGAATTTGAATGTAGTGGTGTTTGAGAGACACGATGAGGTTAGACTTGCTTAGATATGATCCAAAATCTTTCGAATGTAAATTTCAAGTTTAGGGAGTCCTAAAATGTTATTGGTTGGAACAAGGTGCCATTATCAAAATAACCAAAATATAAACTCAAGGGGATGTACAACTCTTATGTGTCTATATATAAACTAGCAAATTTGCTCGGGTGATGCAAAGGTATCCTGATAGAATTCATAGTGGAATATCATATGTACCTACAATATCAAGCTAAATTTCATGAATTTCTCATTTCCCATTGGTGACTGTGTGTCAAAGTTGCCACTAATCAAAATTTGAATATGCAAAAGGTCTTCTTGATCAGGGTAAGAAACCCAATGCTTATAGAGAATGTTATGTCAAAGTTTGAATATGAAAAAGCCTTCTCGATGTGCATTAGATATCATGCAGTGGTGGTTTTCCTACATCCATACCAACATTAAAGTCCTAAACAATGAGAGCAATGATGTGTCTACTTTAATTTTGTTTTTCTTTAATAAGTAAGTCTTATTAGATTTATTATATCCAAATAAGTTTGGTTGATTTGTCTTGCATATTTATCAATATATTTATGGTGCTTGGAAACATCCCCACTATAATCCCCAGTTTAATAAATTCTTAATGTAGATATAATGTATGGCTGTGGCCAAGCAATATATATGTGAATTGTATTTCTAAGTTTTAAAAATAAAATGTGATGCCATTAGCTAATGGGACATGGATAGAGTTGTGGGATGATTAATCCACAAGAGAGGGGATGGTCTAAGAGAATGTCTAAGAGAGGGGTCCAAGAGGGAATTACCCATGTCTATTAATTCAACCCAGTTCCTAAATTTACTATTGGTATATGAATCTTTTAATTTGTTGTTGAGTGTTCCCAAAGTCAATCATTGAACACATGTAAGAGGGTGGGCGTGAGAAGTCACATCCCATAGTTATTGGGAGCATGGGGGTTGAGTATAATCAGTTTGGGGAAGAGTGTAAGTCAAGCAAGTAAGCCAAAGAGAGGAAAATTTATATGGGGAGTTACAACACTTTTAGAGAGTCAATGTTTTTGCATGAACAACAAGCAGAGAGCAGAAAATAAGAGCTTGGAGTTGGATCAACCATGGAGGGAAAATTATGGAGTGTATTTGGAGCAAAATATTGAAGAGCCAAGTTGTCAGGCCTAGAGAGTGAACTCTTGTGTGAGTTGCACTATAACAACAACTGATTGTTGTTATTTTTTCCTGGCAGTTTTCCTAGCAGTGAGCTTCCATGAGTTTCCTAGTAGTGATATTCCTGGTTACCCGTGTCAAAGAGACCCTGATAAACGAATGGGATGCCCGATGGATTGAGAGCATCAAAGGGGTACATTCTTTGGGTTGGGCAGGTGGAGAATAAGAGAGTTGATGGAAAATCGGGACAATTGTAGGAAAATGCCAGTGGGTTGTGGGATTTTTTGAGTTGTGAGTGGACACTGAGAGACCACCCTCTTTTGTGGATTGCTAGCCCCATATCGGGGGTGACTTGCTATTGATATTTGGAACAACAAGTCTATGGTTGGGTGGAACGTCTGTCCCAAGTAGTTTGTTGCACAATCATTTTTAAAAGATAAGTGTTTTATCTTGTTTATGTGTTGCATTGTGAATTTAATTGTTGTGTATTAGCTTTATGTATGAGATTGATTTATATGTCATCGCAATGAGTTATTAGTTTCATTCATGGGTTAATTTAGCATGTTGTATAATGGTATTAAAAAATAGTTAAATATGTGTGTAATCCATAGTTGGTAAGCTACAGGAAATTAGTTAGCAGAAAAATTTCATTTTTATGTGTTTTCTGCATAGTAATGATCCTAAGTTCAGCTGGGGGTCATTACAGTGCTTCAAGAAGTATTTTTGGGCATATCCCATTTTTGAGTTGTTTTCTAGGTACTTTTATAGTGTCTCCTCATTAGAACTATCCCTTGGGATGGAAACATCTATGGGGTGGGCTCAAGTAGTGATGAGGAAATCCTTAGTCACTTAGGAAATAGGTTCATCTCTTAGCATAATTAAAAAATTTATTTACCACTCATAGATCTTCAAGCATTAGTGGGTGTTATGATATTAAATTAATTAATTGTAATCATCCACTACTATCCACTCATTGTAAAAAGCATCAAGGTTCTTGAAATGAACGTCATTGATGGAGAAAGGATTGGTATTTGTAACGATATGTCATTAGTCTTAGAGGAGGGTATTGAATCTCATATTCACATGGACAATCTAGATAAATTATACATGCAACAATCTTTTGTTGGGAAGAATATGGTACCTCACATTGTTAATGAAAGATTGACTACCATTGAAAACTAAATGTTGAGACTAGGAAAGTATGCATTTTCTTGGACGAGAACGTGAGGAGTGCCTATTTTCCTTTGTGATAGAAATATTTTTTTCCATCATTGATTGTATGTTATGCATATATCCTATTGAGAACCAAAGTGTTTTGTTTGTTTCCACAAAGAAAGGAAAGAAGACATAACATTTAGGCAAAATTCAGAGCTAAAGTGATCAAAAGTTACCATTCACCAATACCAAGCTACCGTCCCCAAGCAACTAAGAAACCAAATCTTTTAAATCAATTTAAATTCCCCCCTTATTTAACATCAAAGGGAATTCATCAATTTTCATTTCTTATTAAAGCAATCCAGAGAGAATTTATATGAAGAAAATGAAAACAAATATTCGAGAAAAATCACATTCTTGGAAATAGTCTATCATTCTTTGAATAAATGTGTAGAATGTGGGGAAGGGAGACTAAGGATAATGGTACATTAGTGGAGTCTAATTTGAGCAGGTAAAATTTCCATCTTTTTCCACGCCCCTATACTACACATAAGATACAAATATTTTAATAATTTTCCTGTAAAGTTCAACCCCCATGTCAATTCCATATGTTGGATCTCATCCCATTTAGTGTCCATGCTAACCCACTAGTATTGGCTTTGTACCTTTCTCTTTTAAAATTATATAACACGTTTTCATTCCTTATAATACTTTTCATAAAACATGATTTCAAATTGGAAACAAAGAAATAAAGAAAGGATCACCTGCATTAAATGTGATACATTGTTAGATGACTTGCATAAGTTTTTACAATGACCTAAGGAATTTACAAAATAATTTATGGACAATTGAGACATTATTCTTCATAAAATATTTCCATATCTACACTAAATTCTTTCATTCAAGGGTCAAATTTTTAGAACTCTCCCCTAGAAGGATGTGAACAATGTGCTCACATTGCCCTTGTCCTAACATGCTTACCATAACTAACACAACACAATTTTGTTGCTGTTTTTTTTTTTTTTTTTTGCCTCTGAGGTTAGTTCACTACGTATCTTTAATTGGCTCTAGACAACAAGTTGCAACTTTCCATAAAATGAAAATAGAGTATTACTTCATTCGCCTCCCTCTCCCTTATGGTTGAGCAACCCAAGTTCTTTTCCCTCTCCCTCTCCCTTAAGTTGTGATTTTAATTTATTAAAAATAAATATTTTTAAATTTTTTGTACGATATGAGATAGGAAGGTTTAGTATTAGTAAATAGATAAGGAATACATAAGGCAAGACTTCATCAAGTAAGATTGTTAAGAGCCTTCTACCTATACATACAAAGGAGATATATTTTATTGACATACGTAGATGATTAAAAATAATTCTCATCTATTCATTGAGTGATTTTCATCAAATAGATCTGTCTATATGCACTTTTCCTTTTTCTCCTCCTTTCCAAGTGGGTACAGATGGATCCCTACTACCTACCTTCCTTTGCATACTCACCTTCCTCCTGCAACATAGATAGGTAAGCTAGGTTAATATAAGATTGATACTGAAGGAAAGTGGACCCATGATTGATAGAAAATCTATTTATTGGACTCATGACATAGGAGTACCACTAGAGGCACCCCTATTTCGTGAGTCCCAAGGCCCAACACTTTTTTTCTTTGATGTTTCCCGAAACTATGATTATACTCAATGAGAAGCAATGAAAAAATTGCATTCAATGATGAAATTTTGAATAATATACCCCATAAATATGTGTACATTGTGCTCATGTTGGCCTTGCCTAGAAATGCTTTATAGAATTGACAACACATAATTTTTCTACTTGGGTTGTTTTTGTTTTTTCCCCAAGGAACAATTTACCATGTGTCCTTTAATCTCTTTAGGAAACAACTTGAAACTTACCATAAAACAAATAAAATTGCGCCTCAGGTCAATGAATTGTTGGACTCATTAGTATTGGAGTACTCCTAGGGGTGCCCCTCTCCCATGACTCCCATATCTTGGTGCTTGTTTTCTTCGACGATTCCCAAAACCATAAGGTCTTTCTCGGTGAGAGGAAATGCAAAAATTGCAATAACTGTCAAATTTTGAAACCTCCACCCTATAAGTGTGTGGATAGTGTGCTCACACTGATATTTCCTAAACACGCTTTCTATAACTGATGGAACACAATTTTTCCACTTCATTTTTCCCTACAAGACCAATTCACCATGTGTCCTTAAAAGGCTTAAGGTAGAAAGTTGTAACTCACCATAAGATGAAAATTGGATTTTGATTGATGAACCATCGATTTCGTTGGACTTGTGAGATCAAATTATAGCTAGGTCTCCCCTCTCTCACAAGTCCCGTGGCTTGACACTTATTTTCTTTTATGATTCCTAAAATTAAGGTTTTTTTCTAGTGAGAGGCGATGCAAGACTTGCATTAAGGGGTCAAATTTTGAAAAATTGTTGAGATCATTTCTCGTTTTCGGGTTTTCCTTCCCCGTTCTATCTTCCCAACTTTGTTTTTTTTCATTTCTTTTCCCTCTTATACACCTCCCCTTGTTTCCCTCTTTCTTATATCCTTTCTTCTCTCCCATTCTAGTTACCATACTTAGTCACATTTCAGCAATCGACGGGTTAGCAAATTGGTGGGTTGGTGGACCTTCATCTCCATCCACTTTCCCATGTCATAAGTCCAACCGACCACCTTGCTACACTACACTTAGCCATTTTTTCCAACTTCGCAGGTTCAAGCCCTCATCCTCCCCATTCCGTAATCTCCACCTTGCACCTAAAGTTTCGTGATCTACATTTTGACCATCATATTTGTCACGGGTGTCGATCCCATAAGTAATTTATTTCTCCTACATGCAAGTCTGACCAACCACATTTCTACACTTAACATATTTTTTATCATATATAATCGTGGGTTCGCGGGTTCATGAAAACCTCCATATTCAAATTCGCTCTCGTTTGTCCCCTCCATTCTCTTGCTTTTCCCAATATGTATTAAGTGTTGTTTAATGCTAACAATTGTTGCGTAGACTCCGAAAAGATTGTCATTAATGCGAAAGGCTCGAGGAATTACTCATTAAATTGCATTAAATATCCATTTTCCAAGGGATTAAATTATCGTCATCTCTCCGAAAATATTTATTTGGGGTTATTATCCAGTTGAAGAAATACTCCCATCAACCTATGGAAACATCAACTATACAACAATTTTGTGGTGATACTTTAAATATCTTTGGTCGTGAAGACCAGAAATTCCAGTGGTCTAGAGCATATTCATATTATTCCTCTCCTCCTACATAGAAAGAGTGATTTGGACATATGTAATCACTCGCGTTTGGTGTGTCCCTGAGGTATTTGACTATAAATAACTTATTGCATGGTGTGTGGAGAATTACATGCCAAGCCAGAGAATTATACAACTCCAAGATTTCCCTCTCATCGCAAGTTTTTTTCAAGATGTTGAAGCTCCTAGAGTGGATGCTTACCTTCAAAAGAGAAGACTACATATATTTTTTGAAGAAACATAACAATGGGCCTGACCTCCTGCATGAATATTTGGAGAATCTTGCGTCTATTCCAGAATACATAACCAGGATCCAGGTTGAGTCTTTTAAAAACCCCTATCGATAAATTGCTTGGTTGTTTACCAGATTGACAAGTCAGGAAAGTACTTCTTCTATCTCTCGCGTGATTTTATATATTTTATATTTTACAGTGAAAGAAAAAGCCATCTTTGACTGGGGAGAACTGATTATTATCGAAATCTCATCCCAGTTATCACATTATAAAAAGGACAAAAAAATATTTATGGCTTCCTATCTGATATTTTCTATTGTGTATTGTTTCCAATTTCCAAACTTGACCATAAGTAAGAGGGTGAATCATGAAATTGATCCAGTTACCTTCTGGTATCAGGCACTATGGAGACATAAGACCCCTTTGTATTTTTATGAAGTTTATAATGATTTTGTCTTAGTCTTCAAAAGGCTATTGTTGGGCAAAAATACTTCAAGGATATCTGACCAAGCTAACAGATTCTTAGAGAAAAAAGGAATGATAGAACAAATGGAAAATCACAGTGTCACAAGGATATTATTTTCGAAAGAAAATCCTTCTTTTCTCTCGTATCATGTATCTGACAAATTATTCATTACAAAGGTGGCAAGGCAATACAATTTTTGGCTACATTTTTTCCATGAAAAAAGGAAAAAGCAATTCATTCACCTACCATTAAGTTAAAAGGATCTTAAATTTTACTCACAGGTCTCCGAAGTTATGTAGAGAAAAACATTAAAAAAAGGATGTCACTGATAACATAAGCATGGGAGGTATCAAAAAATATTGTTTCTTTCGGCTCAAGGGCACATGCTTTTCATGAGTATTTGAAAGTTGATTTAAAGAATGAAAAAGGTTTCTACGCTAATGTCGTCTTTCCATTTGGAATAAAAGTCTCAAACATGACAGAATTGAAAAGAAGAGAAGAGGATCTACCTTCTCCAAGTTGAATTAAACAACTAAATGATTGTTGGAAGGAAACGATCAAGAATTTGAATAACATTGTCCAAGCATGCAATGAAGCCATACTAAAAGGAGAAGAATTGTTCAAAAGACTCACGGAAATTGATCTGGTAGGAAGCACTGATGAGGTACAAGACCCTAAGTTAATTCTCAATTCAATGTTTATGACAAAGCAAAAATTTGATGAACAAGTTGAGATATTTAAGGGGTTATCAGCTGAAATTTTTTATGGCATAGTTGAATATAATGAAGAAGAGATAGACAATTCGCTGGTTGATTATTTTGTGAAAAATCAAGATATTGAGGAGGCAATACATGGCAATTTCTCATAACTTAAGAGAATTTAAAGGCAAATAATTCAATATTAAAATTAGGCATGAAATAAATGTTGCACCAATGAAAAACTACATTGAAGATTGGTTTAAAAAACCGATTGATAAACTAACTAAAGAAGGCCAAGAAGCAACAATTGAGACGGTTCCTATAATGGTCAATGAGTACGATAAACGGACAACAGAAAGAAAGTGAACAAAGGAGAGAAACCATCATAGTAAGTTGATGCTAATCACATCGTGTTTTCTTTATCGGTTTTTCATCCAGTTACTCCTCTTCTTTGACTAGAAAGGCTTAACCAAAATCCGATAACTCCTTCATGCCTTCTTTCCAGGTATTGCTACTCTGTGATTGCCTACCATCTTCTTTTCGTAGCTTATTTCTTGTTTCTATTTTCTTTATGGTCCGCAAGAGCCCCAATCCCATTCCTAAGGACAAACGTATTTAAATTTCAAGGCTTTGTAATTGACTCTACATTTTTTAGAAATCCCAAGAGAACTATTTCGAGATCAGTTTTGACTGTATTTTATAACTTTGAGTTTTGAGTATAAAATATTTGAGATTGGTCTATCATTATCTTTATTTGAGCTCCACATGTGTTTACTCTATTAAATTTCTCTTATGCGTGCAAACCATCTTCTTTTATTTTATGTGATCATAAATCTTTAGTTTAACTATGATGGATGTGAGGAAATTTTGTTTATCTTTTCCAAATATGTGATGTGTGAGGTTCTTGGTCATCTCTCAAGAACTCTCTTTTAAAACAAAACTTTTTATTTTACTGCAATCTTTATATTTCTTTGAATACCATGACGGACTTTCTCAAAGTCCTGTATTATTTTAAAAAATCTAGAATTCCAAGAAAATCTTGAAACAAAGAGGAGTACCACCTCTATAAAAACATAGGGGTATTTGTATCCACATGAGGTTGTCATTTCGGTCCTAATGGATTCGAGAATCAACATTTTTGGTGACCATACTAGGGAGGAACTAAAAATTTTGAAATCTAGTTTAGCATTTTTGAAAGATACATGACTTTGCCCCAGGTTGATCAAACCCACCTGGAAATTGGATTAAATAATCAACGAAGCATATTACATCGACTATATAATATGGTAATAATGACAACTAAGACCAAGGAATAATTGGAAATATCTTGGCAGACATTAGTCCAATAAGAAGAAAGAGAAATCCTCTATAGACATAGGAGAGACGAGTGACAAGACTAACTAGAGTAGCAAAAGAACAAGGTCGGGATTGAAGTTGGACGAATACAAGGGACCCATTACCAAAAGTAAAAGAAAGCAACTCTGTATTCTAAGAAGTGGAAAATATATTCTTGAAATACCTCCGAACATGGAAGAAATAAATGAGCAACCGTGAGAAGAACCAAGAAGAGGACGTCATGAAGAGAGACAAGGAGGTGGAGGAGGTGGCGGAAGAAATCAAGAAGACATAATATTTGGAAACTGAAGAAGAGTAAGAGATTCCCCCTTAAATATTCGAGGTGAGCAACATGACCTCCCTGTTCTCCCTAAGGGTACCTTGAAATAATTTTCTAGAGATGGAACAATTGATGCCAAAAGACACCTTAATTTATTTCTTGATGTTTGTGATTTTCATCATGTTGAATATGACGACGTGATGGTAAGGTTATTTCTTCAAACCTTATCAGGAAGAGATTATGAATGGTATACGACATTACCCAGTAGGTTAATTTGATCATTTAACAACCTTGAAGCCATGTTCATGACTATGTTCGCTCCTCTAGTTGTGTACCATACCCTTCTTACTAATTTCACCTAGATTGGTTTAAGGAAGAATGAGATAATACAAGATTTTAATCTTAGGTTCAACAAAATATTGAGCAGGATTCTAGAAGATAAAATACCTAATGACCCAGTGATACTTGGTTGTTATAAGAATGCAATTCCCCCAAATGTAAAGTATGTTATCAGAACATCCCAGATGGATACATTGGAGGAAGCAATGATTAAGACCACTAAGATGGAAGAAATTATGATTGAGACAGGTGATAACCCCGATATTATCCTGGGAAAAGTACAGAGGCAGCTGGGAGGCCTAAATATTCATGATCAAGGATCATATAGCTCCAGAAAGAACGAAGAGAAGAAGCTGCAACCAACCCAAAATCAAACAATTGGAGGAGGATTTTTTAAGGGAACCATACCATATGTGAACGTAGACCCTGTTGCGACACAAGAAACTAAGCAAACAATTGAAATTTCACAAATAAATAGAACCATCAGGCAAATGAAAAATTAGATAACTATATTAAGAAGGGGGGATAATTATGTAGAAAATCCGAGAATGTCGGTCCAAGAGAAAAGAAGGAACCCTCCCCAAGAAAACAGAGTGAGGTTTGAAAACAATGACAAACCGCATAGACAAAGGCTTCCCACAAAACCAATCACAAATGCAGTTGTTCTGGATGATGTATATGATGAGAAAATGGTTGAGCAAGGGGATGATTATTTACCTGATGAAATTTATGAAACTATACAGATGGATGGATGCGAGACGTCCATGTATATATTTGAATAAGGAGTCAATGAACCTGACTCACAAGAGAATGTTTCCCATACACAAGCGTTTGTAAATTTATCTAAGAATAAAAATGATTCTGAAAAGGAAAAGGAAAAAGATAAAGAAAAGGTGAATGAAAAAAAAAAAGGAAAATGAAAATGTGACAGATAGCGCTGGAAGCAAGAAGCAACACCTGAGGTCAAACCCTACCCATATGAAATACAATGTTGTAGAGGACTTGAGTAAGCTAAGGATAACTCTTCCTTTTACATAAGTGGTAAAGATCCCTTGACAAAGGGAAAATATTTTGAGATTGTTGGATGATCCATCTGGAAAAATGGAGGTTGTTGTTATAAGTCCGAAACAAATCTAGAACACATCAACCATCAAATTGAGAGGTAAAATCCCACCTTTTTATATTTCAATTGAAAATCATGATGTTTCACTTCATAATTGTTTAGTTGGCACTGGCGTGATCAATAATATTATGCCATTAGCGGTCATGGAGGCATTGGGTATGAGCTTTACCAAATATTATGAGACTAGTGAAAGTATATATGCAATTGATTCCAGACAAGTACTGGCTTATGGTGAAATCAAATATTTTTATGCTTGGATCATGACGGCTCCCCATATTATTATAGTTTTCAATATTGTTGTGGTAGACCTTCCTACTGCATATGGAGTTGTTTTAGGAAGATATTGGTCATCTGTAATCAGAGGATACATAATGAATGATGGAAATTGCATGATGCTGCCAGATAAAGAAGGAGTAATGATTAAGGTCCCTCGTGAACCCATGAGACCCTTCTCTTTCAAAAATAAGGATAATAAACTAATGAAAGATTATATAGACAATGGGATCAGAAACTATGCTATCCTAGACATGGAGCAGATTGAAAACATGGAGAGAATTCAAGATATGGAGAATCAAAAGCATCATTTTGAAGGTTACTGTAGGATGTCATTTCGAGAGTGGAGTTGGAATTGTCCTTGTAAACCCAGAAAAGATTGTGCATCCACATGCTATCAGACTTGAATTTGCATGTACCAATAATGAGGAAGAATCTGAAGCTTTGATTCAGGGAATGATTCTCGCACAAGAAATGAAGATAAAACATCTAATTGTGACAGGTGACTCTGAGTTGGTAATAAATAGAGGTATAAGATTAAAAAATAAAGACTCAATTTATATTTCAAAAGAGTTAATGAATTGATGGAAGCCTTCAATTCTTTCAACATTTTTTTCATCCCAAGGGACAAAAATCAGAAGGCAGATTCATTAGATTTGGCAGCCTCACTGTCAAACCTCGATTATGTTCAGAGAAAAACATATTTTCAGGTAAAAATGATATTCCGACCTTTGTACCTGATGATCAGGAGTATCTAAAAGTATTTGAGAATGATGAAGAATTGGAAATATTTTTGATGAATGACGTTGAAGATGAGTACAATCACATGACTATTGTCCTAAGGAATTGTATTCAATCAAAGTGTCTTTTTACAAGAGACGACCATGCTAAAAACCTCCTGGAAGAAGCTTCGCTCCGAAAGGTCCAAGAAACAAGAAAAGTTAATATTGGAACTGATAGTTCCCCAAAATATGTCAATTTGGGATTTGATTGCACAATTGACGAAGTTGATTAATATGTCGCATTATTTAAACAATATATTGATGTGTTCGCATGGATTTATTATGATTTGAAGGAATATGATAAAACAATATTTCAACATATTATTTCCTTGAGAGAAGCGGAAAATCCTGTCAAGCAGAAGATGATGATAATGAACCCCAAATTAAAACCACTAGTAACAGTTGAATTGGAGAAATTAAAGAAGGTTGGAATAATATACCCCATTAGACATTCTGATTGGCTTTCAAACCATATGGTAGTAAGAAAAAAGACCGAGGAGATCCAGATGTGTGTAGATTTCAGGGATCTTGACAAATCAAGCATAAGGATAATTATCCTTTTCCTAACATGGACGTTCTTCTCCAACAAGTCACAGGATCATCCTGCATGTCCATATTAGATGGTTTTCTGGGTATAATCAAGTATTGGTTGCTAAAGAAGACAGAGCAAAGACAACTTTTATAACACCTTGTTGATACTGAGAGGGGGGTGAATCAATATCAAGTACAATTTAAAAACCTTTTTCAACTTATACTTAAACCATTCAATTATATCCAATGAGAAATAAACAATAGTATAAGAGTTACACCAATACACCACAATACACCATGCACAAT
>ML781038.1:54564-86658 GCA_009831015.1 Picea engelmannii | reverse complement strand
CAACTTATACTTAAACCATTCAATTATATCCAATGAGCAATGAACAATAGTATAAGAGTTGCACCAATACACCACAATACACCATGCACAATATATGAGAAATAATCAATAGTTTTTGTTCAAGGGAAGTAATGACTTCCAAAAGTAGCTATAGCTTCCAGATGTAAAGGGATGGATAAACCTCCAAGAGGAAGATACAATCCTCCAATATCAAGAGAGATTTTAAATCTCCATCATTGCCCCTTTCTTCCACCCAAGAATATATGAGAGATAATAAAACTTTACATTAAATCATCACCATCAACTAATCATCACATAGAACCTGATAATGCTTCCTGAGACTTCTTCAATTTCTGCAATTCTTCAATTCTGGGAGTACTCTGATCCTATAGATAATATTACTCAATGTATTCTCTGAAACTCCTCCAATTTTCACTCCTTGAATCCTCCCCAAAAAGAGGTCATAGAAAGAATGGTAGACTTTATTCAATTCTAGTATGTTCAGAAGACCCAACTTGTACAGCATGCCCCACGCTCAATATTTAACATCCGATTATGAAACTTGTACACAAGAAACTAAAGTCTGTACTCTTTCCAATGGAAGTGGTCCCACTTCATTTGGATTCTGTATGAAGAAGTTATGACTGTTTTACCTGGAACACATGTTTATTGACTAGCTTCAAGACTGGTCACAAACCCTATCTTCCATAGAGTGTGTCTCCATACTTATAGAGAATCAAGAGATGGAATTTTTACCAGAGGTACCGTGATATGTATTCTCAATACCATAGCGATTGCACCATCTTAATCGTTCTAGAAAAAAATTTATAGCAAAAATGGTAAGATGACCTGAAAATAACATACCTTAGAACACATCACCAAAAGACTTCATCATCCCTTGAAATACGGCCTTCTTTTACTTCTTCTTCCCTATGAAATTCGACTTGTATCAAATGAATGTATAGTGATGTTTATTTATACCATTTATGTCGCTACCTTTTAACATTAGGGCTGACCTGACACTTTCTTATTTTGTAATTATTTTCTGCAATTATCTTCAGGGCCTACATGTACAATTCACTTTGTCATCTTCAAAAATTCATTTCTCCTCAACCATGAGGATCCACGTGACGTGCCACATACCATCGGAAACAACATGATGTATACTATCCATCCATGTGTGTTGTATTTGCATGCGCATTTTCCTTCATGTCCAAATACCTTCATCAATCTTGCGGTCCAAAACCCATGACTAGGGTTGACATCATTGACAACAACCAATCTTCCAACACACTTTGGGAAACATATGCATATGCTCAGATGCCCTTTGGTTTAAAAAATGTAGGAGCTACAGTTCATAGGAATATGGATCATTCTTTTGAGGGGCTCATAGAAATATTTATGGTGGATTATCAAGATGACCTAACAATACACTAAAAAACAAGAAGTGATCACATTCATCACCCGAGGAAAGTTTTTGACAGGTGTAGGCTATATGATGTTTCCTTAAATCCAAATAAATGTTTATTTGTTGTAACTCAAGGCAAACTATTGGGTCATATTGTGTGCAAGGAAGGAATCTATATAGATCCAGAAAGAGTTATAGCTATAAATAAACTCAACCCCCCATCATCTAAGAAGGGAGTTCAATCATTCTTTGGGAAGATCAATTTTGTACAAAGATTTGTCCTTGACTATGCAAGTATTGTGAAGCCGATCAATTTGTTTTTGAAAAAGGACCAAAGGTTTGAATGGACCAAAAACACACAAGAATATTTTAATAATATCAAAAAGGAAATCACTACAGCTCTAGTCCTCATTAGCCTAGATTTTCAAAAAGACTTCATCATTTATTCGTCCGCTACAGAAATAGTTGTTGCATCTATTCTTACTTAGAGGAACACCAAGGGTGAAGAACTACTAATTAGCTTCATGAGGAATACCCTTCATGATTATGAATTGAGATATTCATAATTGGAGAAGCAAGCCATATCTCTTGTGAAAGAAGTAGTGCACTTTTGAACTTACATACTAAATCCTCATGTCATTTCATATGTTCCATCCTCTCCGATGAAGATGCTTTTAAATCAACAATTGAGAGAAGGAAAATTGAAAAACTGGCTGGCGAAGATTCAGTAATATGATATTGAAATTAAACCTTTAAAGGCAGTCAAAGGACATGGTTTATGTAAGCTCATTGCAAATAGATGGAATGATTTCAATATCAGTAGGAGAACCCATGGGAGATTCAAAGTGGTATAGAGATATTGTATTCTACTTGAGGTCTGGAAAATTTCTAGTCACCATGAACCCTAAAGAGAGAAGAACATTGAATATGAATTCGATTCAATATGTGTTGATTGCTGATATATTGTTCACGAGGAACTATGATGGTATATTGTTGAGATGTGTTGATGAAAGGAGAGCTCAAGAGTTGATGAAATAATTCCATGAAGGAATATGTGGTGGAAATTTTGCGCCTACCGCCACCGCCCATAATATAATAAGAGTAGGTTTTTATTGGCCTTCAGTTTTTAAAGACTTGTATGCTACCATAAGGAAATGTGTATCTTGTCAATAATTTTCAAGGAAAATGAAAAAATCTGCAATGCCATTACATCCTATATCTGTAGAAAAACCATTTTCCCAATGGGGACTCGATGTCGTTGGAAAAATAAATCCAAAGTCAAGAAAAGGACATATATATATCCTCACCACTACATATTATTTTACAAAGTGGCTAGAAGCAGTGGCATTAAAAAAGGTTGATTATGAAGAGTTGATTAAGTTTCTCAAAGACAATATTTTGTCAAGGTTTGGTGTCCCACAAAAATTCATCACTAATAATGGCTCGATTTTCATCGGCTCAAAATTTACAGAATTTTGTGGAGAATATGGGATTTTTATGGGGAAGTCATCAAATTATTATCCACAAGGGAATGGTCTTGCAGAATCCACTAATAAGACACTCATTCAAATATTGAAGAAAATTGTTAACAAGAACCAAAAAAATTGGCATTTGAAGTTGATTGATGCTTTGTGGGCAAGCATAATGATTCTGAAAGACAGCATTGGGATGTCTCCATATACATCGGTTTATGGGAAAGAATAAAAAATTGCCAATTAGCCTTGAGCTAAATGCTTTGAATTTTGTAGTTAATACAGAGGATGCAGAAGATAGTTCACCTATGCAAAGGAGAGTGAACCAATTATTGAAATTGGAAGAAGAACAAAGAAAAGCCTTGAATAGAACTTCTTAGAGACAACAAAGTATCAAAATATATTTTGATCAGAATGTAACCGTAAAGAATTTCCAAAAGGGAAAACTGGTGTTACTCTGAAACAAAGCTAAGGATAAATTGTCGATGCACACAAAATTCGAAGCTCTCTGGGTTGGACCATACATCATTGAAAATATCCTGGGTTTTAATTCTTATATGCTCAAAGATACGAAGGGTAAAATTTTAATGCTTCTTGTTAATGGGAGACATTTGAAAGGTTTCTTCGCCTGAAATTTTCTCATTTCCTTGTACATAATTTTTGTTTTACTTAGTTTGTATATTTTTATGTCTTGACTCTATAGACCAATATATGGAAGCACATGGTCATGAAGATTATGGATTCTTGACAACCCACAGGGGGTTATCATCCCACAATTGGAGCCAGTTGTTGAGATCATTTCCTATTTCCAAGTTTTCCTTCCCTGTTCTATCTTCCAAACTTCTTTTTTCCATTTCTTTTCCCTCTTCTACACCTCCCCTTGTTTCCCTCTTTCTTATATCCTTTCTTCTCTCCCACTCTAGTTACCATACTTAGTCATATTTCATTAATCGACAGGTTGGCAGATTGGTGGGTTGGCATACCTTCATCTCCATCCACTTTCCCATGTCATAAGTTCGACCGACCGCCTTGCTACACTACACTTAGCCATTTTTTCCAACTTCATGGGTTCGTGGGTTCAAGCCGTCATCATCCAAGTTCTGTGATCTCCACCTTGCACCTAAAGTTCTGTGATCTACATTTTGACCATCAGATTTGTCGCGGGTGTTGATCCCCTAAGTACTTTTTTTCTCCTACATGTAAGTCCGACCGACCACCTTTCTACACTTCACATATTTTTGATAATCCATAACTGCGGGTTGGTGGGTTCATGAAAAGATACATATTCAAACTCGCTCTCATCTGTCCCTTCCATTATATTTCTTTTCCCAATATGAATTAAGTGTTGTTTAATTCTAACAACTATTGTGCAAGCTCCGAAAATATCATCATTAATGGCGAAAGGCTCAAGGAATTACTCATTAAATTGCATTAAATATCCATTTCCCAAGGGATTAAATTATCATCATCTCTCTGAAAAGATTTATTTGGGGTTATTATCCAGCTGAATAAATAGTCTCATCAACTTATGGTAGCATCATCTAGACAATAGTTGTGTGGTAATAATTTAAATATATTTGGTAGTGAAGACCAGAACTTCCAGTGGTCAAGAGCATATTCATATGGTTCCTCTCCTCCTGCACATAAAGACATGATATGGGCATTTGCAATAGCTCGCATTGGTTGTGTCCCTGATATCTTTGATTGTAAATAACGTGTTGCACAGTGTGTGGAGAAGTATGTGCCAAGCCATAGAATTATACAACTCCAAGATCATTCTATGATTTCCCTCTCACCACAAGTTTTTTGCAAGATGTTGAAGCTCCTAGAGCTGGCGCTTACCTTCAAAGGAGAAGACTGCAAAGATTTTTTGAAGAAAAATAACAATGGGCTTGACCTCCTTCCTGAATATTTGGAGAATCATGTGTCTATTCCATAAGACATAACCAGGATCCAGGTTGAGTCTTTTAAAAGCACCTATCGAGAAATTGCATGGTTTTTTACCAGGTTGACAGGTCAGGAAAGTACAGCTACTATATCTCGCATGATTTTATATATTTTATATTTTATAGTGAAAGAACAGACCATCTTTGACTAGGGAAAACTGATTTCTATCGAAATCTCATCCCAATTATCACATTATAAAAAGGACAAAAAAATATTTATGGCTTCGTATCTAATATTTGTTATTGTGTATTGTTGCCAATTTCCAAACTTGACCATAAGTAAGAGGGTGAATCGTGAAATAGATCCAGTTACCTTCTGGTATTAGGAACTATGGAGACATAAGACCCCTCTATATTTTTATGAAGTTTATAATGATTTTTTCTCAGTCTTCAAAAGGCTATTGTTGGGCAAAAATACTTCAAGGATATCTGGCCAAGCTAACAGATTATTAGAGAAAAAAGGAACAATAGAAAAAATGGGAAAATCACAGTGTCATAAGGATATTATGTTAGAAAGAAAACACTTATTTTCTCCCTAATCATGTATTTGACAAATTATTCTTTACATAGGTGGAAATACAATACAATTTCTGGCTACTTTTTTTCCATGAAAAGAGGAAAAATCAATTCATTCACTTGCCATTAAGTTAAAAGGATCTTCTAGTTTACTCACAATAGTCTGAAGTTATGTAGAGAAAAACATTAAAAAGAGGATGTCACTGATAACAAAAGCATGGGAGGTATCAAAAAATATTGTTTCTTTCAGCTCAAGAGCACATGCTTTTCATGAGTATTTGCAAGTTGATTTAAATAATGAAGAAGGTTTCTACACTCATGTCATCTTTCCATTTGGAATAAAAGTCTCAAACATGAAAAAATTGAAAAGAACAGAAGAGGATCTGCCTTCTCCAAGTCGAATTAATATCTAAATTCTTGTTGGAAGGAAAAGATCAATAATTTGAATAACATTGTCCAAGCATGCAATGAAACCATACTAAAAAGAGAAGAATTGTTCAAAAGACTCGCATAAATTGGTTGGTTGATTATTCCGTGAAAAATCAAGATATTGAGGAGGAAATACATGGCATTTCTCATGACTTAAGATACTTGGAAGGTGAATTATTCAATATTAAAATAAGGCATGAAATAAATGTTGCACCAATGAAAAACTACATTGAAGATTGGTTTTAAAAAGCAATTGATAAACTAACTAAAGAAGGCCAAGAAGCAGGAGTTGAGACAGTTCCTATAACCGTCAATGCGGATGATAAAAGGACAGCGACAAGCAAGTGAACAAAGGAGAGAGACCATCATAGTAAGTTGATGTTGATCACATCTTGCTTTCTTTATCATTTTTTTATCCAGTTACTCTGCTTCTTTGACTAGAAAGGTTTAACTGAAATCTAATAACTCCTTCTTGTCTTCTTTCCAGGTCTTTCTACTTTTTCATCGCCCACCATCTTATTTCCAAAACTTAATTCTTGTTTCTATTTTATTTATGGTCCGCAAGAGCCCCAATCCCAGTCCTAAGGACAAACGTATTTAAATTTTAAGGCTTTGTAACAAACTCTACATTTTTCAGAAATCCCAAGAGAACTATTTCGGGATCAGTTTTGACTGTATTTTATAACTCTGAGTTTTGAGTATAAAATATTTGAGATTGTTTTATCATTATCTTTATTTGAGATCCACATGTGTTTACTCTATTAAAGTTCTCTTATGCATGCAAACCATCTTCTTTTATTTTATGTGATCATAAATCTTTAGTTTAAATATGATGGATGTGAGGAAATTTTGTTTATCTTTTTCAAATATGTGATGTGTGAGGTTCCTGGTCATCTCTCAGGAACTCTCTTTAAAAACAAAATTTTTATTTTAATGCAATCTTTATATTTCTTTGAATATCACGACAGACTTTCTCAAAGTCATGTATTATTTTTAAAAATCTAGAATTCCAAGAAATTTTTGAAATAAAGAGGAGTACCACCTCTATAAAAATGCAGGAGAATTTGTATCCTCGTGAGGTTGTCATTTTGGTCCTAACGGATTCAAGCGTCAATTTTTTTTTTCCTTAAAAGTGTTTTTATAGTGTTCTCACATTGGCTTTACCAAAATGTGCTTGTCAAAACTAACAAACCATAATTTCATTGCCCGGTTTGGTTCTTTTTCCATTGTGACCAATTTTCCATGTGTCCTTAAATGGCTCCAAGAAGCAAGTTGAAACTTTTAATAAATGAAAATTGGGCCATGGATCTACAATCCATTGATTTTATTGGACTCATGAAATTGACATATTTCTATAGGTTCCATTCTCCCATGATCCACATGGTCCAACACTCATTTTCGTCGATGAATCCTAAAACTAGGGTTAGTTGAAATTACATTGAAATTCTTGTTTTTTTTGTTGCAAGTTGTGTAAGTGTTGGAGAATGTTGCAAAAGTTGGCCTCTCATGCAAATTCAAGTGGATCACTAAATCATGAATAAATCTAAATATAACCCAAATTATCAATAATACTAAGTGATTATAGGTTCATAGGTAAAGTAAGATTTAGAAACAAGGAAAAAGAAAAATGCTCTTCTAGCACAAATAACATGGGAAAATATGAGTGAGTTTTGTCTCCATATTTTCTATGTTGTATTTTTACTTTATGAGTACCATTTTGTAACTCCATGTGCCAAAGTAAGATAATTTTGAAGGTATTGAAGTTTTTTCTTCCAATCCTTTCATTTTCTCCATGTAAGGTAATTTTGTAGGTATTGAAGGTTTTTATTCCAATCCTTTCATCTTCTCCTAGGCTTGTGGAATGTAACATTGGAGAATGTTGTTAAAGTTGGTCTCTCATACAAATTCAAGTGGTTCACTACATCCTAAAGAAATCCAAAGATAATTGAATTCATAAAAAGAACCAAGCTCCTCTGTGTGCATGAATGAATTTATCAATTTAGTCTTCGACATGAAACCCTCTTATAGTTGACTCTATGTGCCAATAAAGGCAAGTTTGAAGGAATTGAAGATTTATTTCCATTCATTTCCTTTTCTCGTAGGCATGTAGTATGTAATGTTAGCTATAGTTGCATTTTGGTTGAGTGGGATTTCATCAAAAAATAATGTAAATTAAAAATAATAAAAATTCACATGTGATCTCACTTCACACGTCTACTTACCTATGATCATTCCAGTAGACCATATGAATCATATTTGGTACTAATGGTATTTGTGAACTTCTCATGTTCTGAATGAGATAGGAAGTATTGGACCTTTGATGAGTTATTCCCAAACATTGTTTGTAGTTGGAGGTTTGTACCAATGACTAAGTTTGTAAAGTGGTACATAGATGTATTTGGTTTGTAATTTTGAAATACATAACCACCCCTCTTTCCTTCACTATTATCCTATGTAATAGATTCACCTTTAACAACCATCGACCCAATAAAAAATTGATTTCATTCATTGTAATAATGATATATTGATGGTATTCTATCCTTGTAAGCAACATACCAACTAATAGTTAGTTCCCAATTCATTATCTTTTAGGGAAACTGTTGTTGGAAATATTGTTTTCATTGATGTAAAATATAGGGGGAGCCTACAATATGTCCAAGATAAACATTACAAGCCTACAAATGTCCAAAATATATATTTCAAGATGGAGATTGTTGAAAGTATTATTTTTGGTCAATTTGGATATCCCTAGGAATGAGGATATATGAATTTTTTTATCCGACAACCTAGCCAAAAAATTGAGGTCGACTCAACCAATTTTTGGGGTCCAAATTACTATAAATATAGAATGGATTTTCGCATTTTTGGAGAAACCATGTATGAGAGATCAAGTTTGAGGTGTGCTAAGGGTATTGGGGTGTCTCTTTGGGATCTATAGGTGTGTAGGATAAATCTAAGGGATTTTCTTTGGGTCTTTCTTATTCTCAAGGTATACTATAAGGTTGTGATGTTGTCGTGATGTTGCCATATGCGTTGCTATGAAGTTGTGATGTTGTCATGAGTGGAAGTTTCCGTTAGTGGACGTTGTTGTAAATGGATGTTACTGTTAGTGTATGTTGTCATCAATGATGACATTTTGGGAATGATATTATGAGGCTTCATAGGGTTTGAAGGTTTTCCATGGATTGAAGCATGCAGGTGAAGTCATAAGTACTCTGTGTATGAATATATTGGATTGGTGATATCTTATTGAGTTGGTCCTTAGTTGAGGATATCGGTGTCTCTGGGTGATTGGTGCCTACATCTTATTGAGTTGGTGCTTAATTTAGGATATTAGTGTCTCTAGTAGGTTTTTTCCTGCATCTTGCTGAGTTGGTGCTTAGCTAAGGATATTGGTGTCTCTAGTAGGTTGTTGCCTAGAATTTTTGTACTAGTACATTGGTGCCTGTTGGGTTTTACTTATTTCTTACTTCTTCTTGGGCTGACCCAAGTTCGGATCTCAACAAGTTTCCAACAAAACCCTAAAAAACTATCGGCCCTCCTGGTAAACCAGAAGGCAATGTTGCGCACAGGGTGCACAACGCAGTCTCACCCGAGATAGATTTTATGGGAGACTAAAATACTCAAGTGTTTGCAGTATAGGAAAGAGTGGGGATCTAGGATTGTGTTCTTCCTTCTTTATGCATTATCCTTGTTAATTATTCCAGTATTTCTATGCTTCATTCATCTTTAAACCTAGGCATGCACGCTAATATAGCTAGTTTAACCATTCATTCATAAACTAATGATCAACAAAAGTAAACATTCATTAAATATCACACAGAACACATTTTTTACCATGGTTCACCCCCTCTCAGGGATACATCCACAAAGATATGATTCTCTACTCATTTATTTAATCTGCTGCAAAATCTTGTGTTGTGTGCATTACATCTCGGTAATACAATCAATATTGAGGGTGGGAACCCTCTGTGAGGGTGACTAGATCACACTAGGCTCCTCAGCTTGTGACCTAACCCTCAAAGTCTACCTTACTCAACTCTTATACAACCTTATTACAATCAACAATCCCACAAGTGACATGATATCTCTCTATCTCACATACACACATATTTTTCCTCACTCATATCCCGTTTCCTAGACCTCCTAGGTTCTTATTTATGTTATTTTGCAGGATTATAACCATTCCAATCCTTATAAAAAACCCTAACCCTATCCCAATTATTCTTGTCTACCTGCACGCCACATTTCTTTTCCTCATGCATGTTGTTTTTCCTTCTTTTTCTACATCCTGCTTTCTTGCCACTTGTTGTGCGTGCTCCAAATTTAGGTCTTCCTTCCCAAAAATAGGTCTTTCCTCAAAACAGATCTTTCTTCAAAAGTAGGCCTACACCCATAATAGACTTCCTTCTCAAAATAGGCTTGTTCCCAATAGGCCCCCAACACTGACATGTGGCTCATCCTGAGCCACTCAGGTGGTGTGTGCTCCCTGTACAGCCTTTGCCAAGCTGTGAAAATTTCTCTATGAGATCCTATGAGATCCTCTATCCTTTGCATTGTGATGTGCTCCCTCAGAGAATCTATGCTCTCCATATGATCCTGAGCCATCCTTGTCTTCTCCTCCTCCATTTCACAATTATTTACATTGCTTTCTCCTAGAGAGGCTCTAACTGAGTTTGCCTTGCATGCTTGTTATTTTGCGCAGTCTTCAATTTTGTCTGCAAGGTCTTCATCTCCTGTGCGCCCTTCAATCACTTTGTAATGCTCATGGCCTTTTTTCATTGCTTCAACTCTTGCATTGCAGTGTTGATTTCCTCCTCTTATTGGTCTAGTTTTTGGACCCTGACATCTTCTTCCAACGTCGCCCATAGTTGCGCGGTGTTGTCAACATGTTTTGTGACCTTTTTGCTTCTTTCTCCATTATTTCTACTTGCAGGGTTTCCAGTTGTTCCCTTTCAGCTGTGGCTTCGAGAGGAATGGTTAGCGTTAAATTTTCTTTGAGTTCCTCAATCTCCTTCTTATAGTATTCGAGCGTCTGCACGATGATTTGAATATGTTCTTCAACACTGCTCACGGCTGCCTACGTGCTGTCTAGAATGTTTGTGAAGACTTCCTTCAAATTCTACTCCAATTTATCTGTGCGTTGATTCTCCTCCTATGTCTCCAGCTGGACCTGTTCTATCACAATTTCCAGTGCATCCCTGCCATCTCTGGTTACTTGAAATTCTGTTGTCTATGCTCTGTCTCATGAATGTACTTTCTGTGTGACACTGACTTGTAGCCTGTACAATGCCTTTGTTGGTATTTTATCCAATACCAATTGTACCTGTTCTAGGTCTTTAAGTGGCATATAGGCTATGGCCTTGTCAACCTGTAGCATATCTCTTGTTATCTGGAAGCTAGAGCTTGGTTGCACTACGATTTGGATTATGTCTTCTTCATTTTGTGCGGTCCTATATCTTGCTTATGTTGGTCGAGGGATCATTTTTTCTCCCCTCTCTTGCATTTTGGCTGCTTGTATCCATTCCAGGACCTTCTTAATGTTGACCAAATCATTCCTTGTTCTTCCTCTTTGGTTCTCATCCTCCTCATACTCCTTCGTTGCATGGTCCTGCACCCTCTCTACGATTAGGTCAGTGTCATCTTGGGTGATTGTGTATTCCGAGATTTTCTTATGGGCCTTGGCCTTCTTGTGTGGCCCACCTGTATGTATGATTGGCCGTTTGGGTGGCCCTGTCTCTTGCGGAGTAGTTGCCAATGGGGTTTCCTGTGTCGTTGTGTCCCTCCTTCCTTTTGCTTCTTGCGTTTGGGAATTTTCCTTATTTCCTATATACCTGTCCTTCTTTGGGGCATTGCCCTTCTTTTGTTGCATTCTCTTTTGATCGGGATTATCCTGCTATGTTGGTTTCTTGGTCGCGACGTTGCTACCTGCAGATGTCTTGGATGACCCTACTTCCACTTCTTTTCCTTTTGGCATGTCCTTGGTGATGACTGGGATCTTCCAGTCCTCTTCCCAGTCTTTCATCACCCATTCAACTTCCTTTGCGTTGATGCAGAATCAAATTTGTATCCATTCTTTATCTAGATGCCTATGCGCTTGGATCCACATGTTGTGTCACATAGCCTTAAATTTGTCTATCCCCTAGTACTGCACGACCACTTCAGGCGTTATTATCCATGTGTTGGCTATATTCTCATGTATGTCACTGAGATACTGAGCAAAAGAGTTGGCATTACCACTTCTTCGCTTGGAATTAGAAGTGCTTCCCAATGATGTGTACCATGCTGCACGACATCGTCCTACTTTGTTGTAGAAATATGAGTAGGTAGGATTTTTCCATCTAATTAGCGTTATCAATATAATGATCCAGGAATAGTGGAACTTGGTTCCCAAGTCTTTTGCATCCTTGCAGTCATCTAGGAACATATTTAGTAAGTATGGGGCCCAACTGAGCATGGTGGAATTTGCGCATTGTGTTGTTGTTGCGACAAGTCCTGCGGGGACCTCCTCAGTGCGACATTTTCGAAGGAGTTAGCATGCCATCAATTTCGTTTCCATCTGTGTGGTTGCATCATTGATCATTTTTATGATAATTCTGCGCGATCCCCTTTTTATCCCATACATTTTCTTCATTTCTTCTGTGAGGGCCTTTTCCTTGGTTTTATCATCCATGTACTGCGCGGGATTCTCGCCATTTGATGGCAGTCCTGTGATGAATGACATTAATTCCACATCGATTGAGAGTGGTTCATCTAACCACAAAAATCCTCCATGGAGGACCGCCAATAACATCTTGATGCAGTTGTTCACATATTTCCCCATGTCGAAGTGGGGAATCTCCAACAAATTAAGGATCCCTGTGTTTACTAAACTTGCGACCCACTTCTTAGGTTGCAAAACTGGATATCCTAATGGCCATGCACCCAAGCTCTCCATATACACCTGTTGTGAAAATTATGGGAATTTGATGGTGTCAGACATGTCGTGGTATGCGTACCGTAACCTTTCAACACAACCTAGTAAACTTGGTGTGGCCTGCACTTCATCTGGAATGCGTGGAAAAATGATTGAAGCGTCGGGATGTTTGCACGAGGACCTCGCAATGGGTTGTTTCCCCTTTCTCTGTGCTAATGCACTAGATGTCCCAACCTTCGGTTCTCTTTCTTTCCATCCTGACTTTGTTTTCCCCATGATATATTCGAGTTGCACTTCCTCCTGTTGCGTGGACCCCACCATAGGTTGTGCCTTGGCCCATCATATTCTGTCCTTTCACTGTAAAAACCATTTGTTTTGTGGGTTTCTTCGGCCCCAGAAGGTTGTTGTGGGTTTCTTGTTGCTAATGGGTCATGGCCCTGTGCATTGTCGTGTGAATCAATGTCCATCTTGTCCATTGTCGGGGCCTGCCCTTCTTCCTCTACTAGTGTGGCACTCACTGATTCTATCTATGGCGAAGGAATTGCTTCAACATCGACAATTCCCTCTATCTGTGTAAACTCTTGTTCTTCCTTTGCAGTTTCCTGTGGTGACATGTGGCTACTGCGTATTTTCTATGTTGTTTGGTTAGGTGCACGGACCTTTGGAGGTGCCATTGTGGGAATTCTTCCTTCTCTGGTTGAACTTCAACCGCTACGATCTCTAAAATTTCCTATTCGCCTCATGTCTTTGTGCTCCTTAGCTTCGCGGGTTTGTAAATTCACAATGTGCTTCGTTTGGCCCGTGTTTTAGTTATATACGGGGTGTCATAAGTGCCTTGAATATTCTCAAAGATGCTTCTTTGATGGTCATAAATGTGTTAAATCTTGTCCAGAACGCTTCGTTAAGTTTCATAAATTCCCAATTCGCGCCTTTTTACCTTGACGACTGTTTTTTCTTTCCAGTTGTTGGCCCGTTTTCTAGTGCACTGCAATTTTCTGGTGTGTTGTACATTTATGTTGTGACTTTTACCTTGGTGCGGTGTGTTTTATTCATGTCATTCGTATGCTGCGCCCAGTCACTTTTTCTTTTTGTTGTGTTGATTCCATTGTCTGTTGCGCATGATATTTCCCAGTATTTTGTATTTTCTTTCTTTGTCTACTTTTTTCTTCATTTTTCTTATTTTTCTACTTTTGTCTTCGTGTTTCTTATTTTCTACTTTTTTCTTCCTTTTTATGAGTTTTCTTTTCTAATATCTACTGTAGTACACTATATACATGAATTTCTTACTGCAATGTAACTTTTAAGAATTAGTAGGTCGATTGTCCCTATACAGTTTCAGTCGACTAACATTGATCACTCCTTTAAGTTTTGTTCCTCCCAAGTCGTTTAGCTGCACAGATCCCCCATCAGTGATAGTCTTTACTTCATATTTCCCTAGCCAAAGCATTCTAAACTTACCAGAGTCTTGGAAAAATTTGTTGTCATAGAGTACAACTAGTTCTCCCTCCTTAAAAATCTTCTTTTTAATATGTCTGTCATGTCAAGCGTTGTCTCTTTCATTTTTGATCCAAATGGATATTGGTGGCCACCCACCTATTCCAACTGGCTTCTCGTGTCCATTTTTGTTCAGCATGTCTTTATGTACTGCTTTATAATTGTGAGTTCTACACTTCTTGGGCTCTATGAAGCCTCACACATTCTCAGGTGGATACGGGTGGCCTCTCGCCTAATCCAACTGGCCTATTTTGTATGTTTTCATGTCACCACATCTTGTTGTACTTTCAGGGATGTTTTGGGGCCCTAAACATTATTTTTTTGGCTCTCCACAGTCAAATTGTAGATAGATTCAGAGTCTAATGAATGAATGTGTAACTCTCTGAAAGACCTTTCCAACGGTTTATCACGCACCTAAAACAAAGGTCGTATGCAAAAGTTATGACCCTAGGAAATTAAGGTACCAAATTACACCAACTTACCCATAGGGCCCACATGACTTTTGGCGTTTCACCTTCTAGGGTTAGGTTTTTGGATGTCTATGGTTTTGGCATTCGTGAGTAATATGAAAAGGGCCTATGGAGCCTCATTGTAATCCATTTTCTTCTCAGACAGATGTGCGTAGCAGCCACATCTATTCTCAGAGATAGCTACCACCATTTGAGCAAGTTTCAGTTATGCATTTTTACAGTTTCAACCTATTTCATTATTTAATAGAATATATTGTTCAATGAATATTTGTTTTATTCTTCCTATCTCTGTGTTTATGGTATTCAGTCTATAATCAGTTCGTTCTGCTCCTAAATTTGGATCAGTGATATCATAGCAGTCTGGGCTTCATTTATTTTTCTTCCTGCATGTCCACGACAAGGTCTAGGTACAAGAATTTGGGACTCGAACCAATCGAGCCATTACTAGATCGGCTACGCTGAGCCCGAAAACAACCCATGGGAGACGAAAAGAAAGATTATGGAGCAGGATATCCTATTAAAATGTTGCTCGAGGAAGCCCTCGTGCGACAAAGGAATGAAATGATGGACAACTTCATGCACATCCTTCGACGGTTGCCCATGGGAGAAGCATCTTCATCAGGCGGCCATGCAACCCCCTTCAAGGTACAGGTAAATTTTGATATTCCATTATTTGAAGGACTGATAGATGTGGATGTTGTAGATAAATGGTTAACTTACTCAGAGGATATTGTTCGGTCCACAATTTTTTCGATCAGGAAAGGATCACTTTTGCACTCCTCAAGGTCATTCCCCATGTTAAATACTAGTGGGATACCTACTATGAGCAAAGGTTGGTGGAGGAATCTGCAATTTGTGTGGTCGCCCCTACATGAGATTCCTTCTGGGACGCCATTAAAGAACAATACTACCCTGTTGGAAGCTATGAAGACCAATACACCAGATGGACCACCCTACGTCAAGAAAGGGACCAGACAGTACCAGACTTCACCAATATTTTCCATTCCGTCTGCACCAAATTGGGTATCAAATATTATGAGCATCATTTGGTTCTCAAATACCGTAGTTGTTTGCATATATACATTCAAAAATAAATGGATTTCTTGGACATCACCTCATTGGGCACAACTTATAGATACACTGTCAAGATTGAGCAAAACTTTAAGCAGAAATGGTGAGAGTTTGGATCTACAAACCCCTCACAATAAAAGCAGGGAAAAGGCAACCCCAACCCACATAGAAGGGGACCAAGTTGTGATGGTTGCCCTTAGGAAAATCCATCCAAGCTGCAACACAAGAAGGTCAACAAGAAGACGAAGAAGGACATGGGAAAATGGTGTCATTACCATAAACATCCTTGGCACAACACTGGCGAATGTCGCTCCAAGCATCCCCTCATGGTCGAGCTGAAGGTTTCTGAGTCAGAGGTTGATTCTGATTCCAATTCAAATCTTGAAGGGGGGGATTGGATTATCGATGTTAAACCTAGTGCCACATTTGCTACCACCAACGTCTAGCCAAGCAAACCAGAAGAACCAGAGGAAGGGGAATGCCTCTTTCACTTGCAAATGTGGGTCAAGGGTGCTCTGATTCACTTCATTGTCAACAGCGGTAGTCAGAAGAACCTGATTTCATCAGAGGTCATCAAGCGACTGAACCTGCCAATGACATCACACCCACAACCCTACACCATTGGCTAGCTTCCTCAAGGAAGAGATCTTTGTGTCAGCCAACGGTTTTTTTTTTCCTATGACATCAAGCCTTTCAAAGATGAGGTGTTGTGTGATACTTCTCCCATTGAAGTTTATGATGTTCTTTTAGGACAACCATATTTGTGGAAGCGCCATCTTGTGTATGATTATAGACCCCACAATGTTATTATTACTTTGGGTAGACAATTGTACAGGATCCTAGAGGTGGCACCGCCTACCGCTATTTCTTTAATCTCTATTAAGCAATGCAGTAAGGTCATTTCACAAACTAAAAATTTTGTCTTCTTTGTGATCCGTGCTCACGGTAAGCAGAAGGTCACCGCCACATCCGTGGCCTCTACACAACACCTCTCTTTGCAATAGAAGCAAGTGGATGGGATCGTGGAAGAATACAAAGACATATTTGTCTCACCTACAGGGGTATCGACACACTGCCAAGTCAAGCATCCAATTGATCTGACCCCCGGTTCACCTCTACCTAATGGACCAGTCTATAAAATCTCGTTGATGGAGAATGACAAAATCAGGTGTCAGATCCAAGAGCTTCTTCAAAAGGGGCACATCAGACCGATCTCCTCCCCTTGCGGAAGCCCGATTGTACTGGTGTAGAAGAAGGATGAGACTTGGCGACTCTGTATTTATTACAGAGCATTAAACAAAATCACAGTCAGGAACCGCTATCCCATTACCAGGATTTATGACCTTCTTTACCAACTCAAGGGGGAAAATTTCTTCAGCAAGATTGACCTAAAGTCTGGCTACCACCAAGTTACCATCGAACCAACAGATGTTTGGAAGACAACCTTCAAGTCTAAGGAAGGTTTCTACGAATGGCTAGTCATGCCCTTTGGCTTAAGAAATGCTCCAGCCACTTTCATGAGGTTGATGAACGATGTATTGAGACCCTTCACCAACTCCTTTGTGGCAGTATATTTTATGACATCCTCATCTTCAGTAGAACATGGGAGGAGCACATGCAGAATATTCAGCAGGTTTTGAGCACTCTGCAGCAGCACAAGATTTATTTCAACTTGGAAAAATTCTCTTTTGGCATGAACAGGGTCCAATACCTGGGCTACATTGTTGATGAGCATGGGGTACATGTTGATCCATCTAAGATCCAAGTCATTCATGACTAGCCATCCCCGACCACACTGACCGAGCTTCGAACCTTCTTAGGACTCACCAATTTTTACCGATGGTTCATGTTGGGATTCTCCCATATTGTTTGGGCCCTCATCTAGGTGACCAAGGGAACTGGTAGGGCCAATTTCATGTGGGGGAAGGAGAATCAATGAGCATTCAAAGATCTGAAACATTGTTTGTGCTCAACTCTAATAATATCCTTGCCCAATCTGCAAAAACCATTCGAGATTGAGACTGATGCATCTAACTATGTTATGGGCACAGTGCTCACTCAACATGGGCATCTGGTGGCATACCATAGTGAGACACTCTTTGATACTATCTGTAAATACCCCACCTATGACAAGGAAATTTATTCCATTGTACAAGCCTGTCGTCAATGGAAACATTACATTATGGGGACAGAGATGATCATACACACTGATCACAAGCCTCTGCAATTCATACAGACATAGGGGAAATTGCAGAATGACTGCCATAAGAAGTGGTCCACCTACTTGCAACAGTTCCATCTCAACATCAAGTATAAGACAAGTATCTCTAATCGTGTCGTTGACTACCTCAGTCGACCTCCTGTGGTTGCACTTACCACTGTGCTCCATTCCTGTGGACATGAAACATCATAGTGGCCCCAACTTTACCAGCAATATGTGGACTTCGCCACCACATATCAGCTCTTGGGTACAGGCGCCACTGTCACTGATTTTCACATTCAGGATAGACTCTTATGCCACCTAGGCCATCTTTGTGTTCCTACAAGCAAGAATGCAAAGATGATTTGGGAATCCCACTACAGTCGGGTGGCAGGACATTTTGGCATAGATTAAATTGTGGTTGTCCTTCAAAGACATTTTTATTGGACAAAACTTTGACTGGACGTCAACAAGTATATCAGATCTTGCACTGCATGCCTCATTTCCAAGCCAACCATCAAGAAGAAAGGCTTATACACCCCACTGCCTATTCCTATTTTTCCATGGGAGTCCATCTCCATGGATTACATGTTTGGTTTTCCATCCACCAAGCACGGCAATGACTGTGTGTTTGTGGTCATTGATCGGTTTTCGAATATGACCATCCTCACAACCTATACGAAGACTGTCACAGTGGTCGATACTGCCAAGCTCTTCTTCGAACGAGTTTGGGTTCACTTTGGGATACCACATACCATCATCTCCGACCGATACAACATGTTCCTCAGCACCTTTTGGTCGAGTATCTGGTCTCTGTTGGACACCAAGCTCACAAAATCCACTTCTTTCCACCCCCAAACCAATGGCCAAACCGAGGTTGTCAATTGGATGACTGTGCACATATTGTGCATGTACAATTATAATCATACCCATACATGGGATGAGAGTCTCCCATATGTCCAACATAGTTACAACAGGGCTCTCCATAGGTCCACCGGTCATAGCCCATTTCAGGTGGGTTTGGGATTCCAACCCTTGGGACCCATTGATGTTGCACTTCCTCTTGCCACCCCACAGACAGACTCTTCCCCTGATCAGGCTACGGTTGAAAAAACCACCAGATTCATTGAGCGGATTCATCACATCTGCCAACAGGTCCAGGAGATTTTTCATAAATCCAATGCTAAGTACAAGCAGCGCCATGATAAACATAGGGTACCACACCAATTTTAGGTTAGCGACAAAGTCTGGTTACATTTTCAGAAGGATTGTCTCACCGAGCCCCATCGGAAGCTTCGGCCACCTCGTTATGGGCCTTACACTATCACCAAGGCTGTGGGTAGCAATGATTTTGAGCTCAACACCCCACCCTTCCTTGTTCTGCATCCAGTATTCAATATGGACCTCCTTCGGCCATATTTTCCACCATTATTGGACACCTCTGAGATCGTCGAATAACTGACACCTACAGAGCTCAACCCTGATTGCATGGAACAAGTATCCATCAATCAGATAGTGGACACACAGGTCAAGGGAACTCGCCAGCAACAGATCTATCTTTATCGGGTTGTCAAGGCAGGGCAACTCCTACACCAAGGCAAGTGGCTCACCTGGGGCCAAATCCAGCGGAAGTTTCCTCACCTGCTAGGGGAACTCAACGCAATGGAGACCATTGCTTCCTAAGGGGGGAGGATTGATCCAGATGGATATTGGTGGACACCCACCTATTCCAACTGGCTCCTCGTGTCCATTTTTGTTCAACATGTCTTTCTGTACTATTTTATAATTGTGAGTTCTACACTTTTGGGGCTATCTGAAGCCTCACACATTCTCCAAGTGGATACGGGTGGCCTCTCACCTAATCCAACTGGCCTATTTTGTATGTTTTCATGTCATCACATCTTGATGTACTTTCAGGGCTGTTTTGGGGCCCTAAACATTGTTTTTTTGGTTCGCCACATTCAGACTGTAGGCGGAGTAAGAGTCTGACGACAAAATGTGTATTTCTATAAAATACCTTTCCAATGGGCTATCACGTGCCTAAACCGGAGGTCGTATGCAAAATTTATGACCCTAGGAAGTTGAGGTACAAAATTACACCAACTTACCCATAGGGCCCACATGACTTTTGGTGTTTCACCTTCTAGGGTTAGGTTTTTGGATGTCTAGGGTTTTGGAATTCATGGGTAATATGAAAAGGGCCTATGGAGCCTCATTGTAAGCCATTTTTTGCTCAAACTGATGCATGTAGAAGCCACATCTCTTCTCAAAGATAACTACCACCATTCGAGCAAGTTTTAGTTTTGTCATTTTACATTTTCAACCTATTTCATTATTTAACAGAAGATATGGTTCACTGAATATTTTTGTTATTCTTCCTATCTCCGTGTTTATGGTATTCAGTGTGTAATCAGTTCGTTCCGCTCCTAAATCCGGATCATTTTTGTACTTTCTGGTGAAATCCTTCCAGAATCATGTCCTCTTCCATTTCCATTAGTTGATTTAACTTCTCATGTGCTACGCCTCTTTCGGTCATGTTGGTAATTGTTTTTACGTGCAGACTGGGTACCAAAAATTCTAATGGTACCACTTCTTCCTGCCCATACACCAATCTAAATGGTGTATGTCTTGTCAACTTCTTACATGTGGTCATGTATTCCCACAGTACTACTGGTATTTTCAATTCCCAATCATCTATGTTAACATTACAGGTCTTAGTCAAAGCATTTTCCAAAATCTTATTGAAAGATTCTACTATTCCATTTGCCTACGGATGATAAGGTGTACTCTTCTGGTGATAGACTTAAAACTTCTCATTCATCGCCATGATGGTATTGTTGATAAAATGAGTGCCTTGGTCACTCATCAATATCCTATGACATCCAAATATGGTAATCACTTGCTCAAACAAGAAGTGTGTTGTTGTCTATGCGCTACAATATTTGAATGGTGTTGCTTCTGCCCATTTGGTTAAGTATTAAGTCGCAACAATGATACATATAGCTCCTGACCTTTTTGTTGGTGGATTAATCGGTCCAAAAATTAAGTCTATTTCCCATTTGTCAAATATCTGCAGGGTCACTTGTGGTCTTAGGGGCATCTCATCCCTATTGTTGGGTTTGCCAACCCTCTGACAGACATCACATTTCTAGCAATATTCCTTGGCATCTTTATGGACTGTTGGCCACCATAATCCTGCATGCAATACCTTCTACGTGGTAGCTTTTCCTACATAGTGTCCTCATGCTATACCTTCATGAGCTTCTACTAAAATTTTCGAACGTTCATGTTCCAATACACACCTCAAAATGCTATATGCACCCATCTTATATAAATGTCTTGCAATGAGTTAATATTCTACAACTCTGACTACCAGATTTTTCTTATGCATAGTGCTAAAGTCCTATGGTGCAACCCATGTACTTAAGTCTTCAATAATATCAACGAAGTATTCATCAACTACCTGTACTGAAAATAACTGTGCATCATGGAAGTTGTCTTCCAAGTTAGTAGGTTCTTCTCCATTAGTTACCCACGACAGGTGATCAGGTCCTGCATTTAGCTCCCCTAGTTTGACTATCACTTTGAAATCAAATTATTGGAATAATAATAGCCATATACATATCCTCCCCCCCAACACTAGCTTGTTGACTAGATATTTAAGGGTGGAATGGTCTGTGAACATTTTAAAGTGTTTACCTAGTAAATAATTCCTTAATTTCTAAAGTGTATATACCATGGCTAGCCCTTCTCTTTATGTGGTGTTTTAATTCCACTATGATTCTGAAAACTTTCTACTTACAAAAGCTATATGATGGTCTAAGTCCCTTGCTCCTGGCTGCGCTAGAATTGCTCCAAGTGCTATGTCTGATGCATCTACATGCACATGAAATGTCTTTTCCCAATCTGGGAATACTAGTATAGGTGTTGTTACCATATTTTCCTTTGAAGTGTCCAATCCTTGTTGATAGTCCTCATTCCACTGAAATATAGTGTCCTTATTTAACAGTTTTTCCATTGGTGTAGTAATCTGTGCATACCCCTTTATAAATTTCCTGTAATAGCCTGTATGTCCCAGTGTTTCTCTTAATTGGCACACTAACTTTGGTGATGGTAAACTCACAATGACTGCAATCTTAGCAGGGTCCACTAGTGAACCTTGTTTACACACTATATGTTCAAACAATATTCCAAAAGGTGTACCGAAGATGCATTTTTTTATGTTTAATGAGATCTGGCATTGCCTGTGTCTTTCCAACACGAGTCTTAACACTTCTACATGGTCCTTTAACAGATTATATACAGTCCAGTCATCCATATATACTTCTAGAAACTAATGTATGATTTCCTTAAAAGAAGCTATAACTACTCTTGAAAATGTGGTTGGTGCATTATTCAGTCCAAATGGCATGACTGTATATTGGTAGGATCCCCATTCTGTGGAAAAAGTAGCCTTATACCTGTCCTCTGGAGCTATTTTGATCTGATGGTAACCTGAGAATCCAATTGTAAATGAATATGCTTTCTGGCCTCCCATATTCTCTAAGACTTCGTCTATAAAAGGGGTAGGGAAAGGGTCATGTAAGAAAGCATCATTGAGTTTCCTCAGATCGACACAAATCCTTATCTTGCCTTACTTATTTTCTTGGACTACCATGGGACTAATCCATTCAGATTCCTTGATTGGTTCTATAATTCCAGCTTCCAACATTCGATCAATTTTTGCTTTTACTTTCTGCTTATACACTGGATTCAGTCTGTAAGGTCTTTTCCTAACAGGTCTAGACTCGGAATTGAGGGGTATCTTCATCTCTCATAGCTCTCCTGCTATGCCTTTCATCTCTATAAAGGTTGTTGGAAACATGTCACTGTATTCGCGCAGTAACTCTGTTATTCTTTCTATTGTTTTCTCATCTCAATAGTCTCCAATAATTTCCATTTTAGGATTGTTGTTCGTCCCAATGTTTACTTTCTTAACTTTGATTGGTGTAGAAAATACTTCTGACTCTAGATATGGACCTTCCACCTCTCTTTCTCCCTTGATCTCTGTAATCTGAAGGTTTCGTGGATCATCATCAACTGGTGCTTCCTCTTCCACATGGCAACATGAGAGTAACTCTTTGACTGTCTGTATGTTTTGTTGTTGATATTCTGTCATGATTTCAACTTCTGGTTCATCAATATATAGCATTCCCTGTATCAGCTTCAACGCTAAATCAATGTTGGGGTTCTCATGTTCAAATGAAAAGGTTACTACAAAATTATATTGTAATCCTATCCATTTTCTAGTGCCTCTATGCATCTCCTAGTCTATATACCGATTTGTTGGGATTCCTTCCAATGTATGGATAAAGTGATGAGGTCATTCCTCTGGTGGTGTCATCCTCCACTGTGTTCTGCACTTCTCTAAGTGTTTAACTGATGTTCCTTCCCCATCATACTTATGGACTCTATTGCTCCCCGGTTCTGCACCAATTCTAATGCACAGTAATCATTTACATTGGTACCAGTCCTGAATTGTTTCTCTGTGTGCACCCCACCATATTGCAGGTGTTTCCTTGAGTGAAATATCTAGGGATAAGAGCCTCTGATTTTCTAACACTTCCTCTTCATATTTTGTCAAAAATTCCTCTAATACATTGAACCCATGAAAACTGGGAGGTTCTCTTATCTTTGTACCAACCCATCTTACTGCGTGATCTATTCTTATGCACCTCCTTATGGAAACTTCATGTAATCGGTGTTGCCAATTCTCCAAACCCGTGTTTGAGTCGGAAGAACATGATGTAATGCTTCTCCAGTTGAGTACCCCATCTGCAGTTGGGTTAACATAATACTCTTCTCGCGCGGTGGTTCTATACAACTGGTTTATTTCTTCCAGATCCAAACAAATGGCCTCTACAAACCTTTATCCTTATGAAGGATCCAATGGTGCAATGACTCTATATTCGCCTTATTCAAAATTCATTTTTCTTGTCTTCAGGTTGATTATAGATTGGTTATCAAATTCTCAATCCAATCCAAGAAATGTTGGGTAAGGTGTTGTGCCATCTACTATCTCTATTACTTCAAAATATGCCATAGTGCGCACTCCATCCAAATCTACTATCACACCTTTAATCCTTCTAATTGGTAACACTTTGTGTTGATTTGCTCATTTCAACTAGACAAGTGAATATCCTAGTGTGGGTTCTCCCATACACTTCCATGTATTCTTAGGTAAGACATTTACTTCAGAGCATAATTCTAGTATAATATCTCCCATGTTGAAATTCCCAATATTAGCATTTAGTTTGAATTCTCTGCTTGTCCTTCTTCTTGTATGGAGATGATTGATTGTTTTTTGTTCTAACTGCCCTTCTACCTTTGTGTTGCATCTTTCTAGCATATTTTGTAAGACCTTAACATATGATGGATCATTCAATAACTTAGCGTAGGATTGCAGAAAAATCTTTATGGTACTTACTTTCTCTAAAGGTTGTTCTTTATTGATATGGTCCATTGAGGAGGGAATCTCGTACATTGGCGAGTTTTGAGTTTGTTGTGTGGCTGATGTAGATGAAACATTTTTCTTGAGAAAATCCTTTATGGCCTCCTTAAATGTTTCCTTTTCTTTTCGTGCATAAAACTGTTTATGTGGCTCAATATTCTTCTTAACCCATTGGTGTTTCACTGGATCTTGTTTTGTTGCATCGGTTCCTGTCTTGGCTCCTCCTTGAGTGACTATATTGATGTTTATCTCATCATCCTTGGCTTATGCGGAGATCTACTGGACATTCTAGTTGTTCTGGTTCCTTTTTTCTTGGATCTTTCCCAAGAGTGTTGGGAAGTCTTTTGTGTCATGGTTTGTTGTGCGATAGTACATACATGTTGTTGGTGGAAGTGGAAAATCCCTTGCATAATGTCCTGGTTATTGGCAGTTATGGCACATTATTGATCCTGTCCCTCGTCCAGATCCTCCTCTACCTCGTCCTCCACCTCTGTATCCACCTCGATCTCCTTGCGGTGCATTGTACTAAGGTACTTGGTTATACTACACGGGGTTATACTGTGGATGTGCATTATTGTATTGCGGCTGTGCATTGTTGTACTATTGTTGGGAATTATTGTATGGTGGTGGTACCTAGTTGAACTGAAGTGAAGCTTTTCATGTCATCATTTTTTCTTGCACCCTATAAGTATCTAAAGTTATTTCTCTCATCATCTCCATCGTCCTACAATCCTTATCATCATGGCCCACTGACTTGCAAAAATTGCAATATGAACATTTGGGTATTGTCTTATACTTCTGTATCATTGGAAAATGATATGGATCATGCCCATGCATTTTACAAATATCAAACCATGGTTTTCCTGTTGGAAATGGATTTGGTACACCTGTTGCCATATACTGCGCAAAAGTTGGGCATTCATTCTTATGGTGTCCTTCTGTCCTACATAGGGTACACCAAACAACTTATCTTTTCTCTTTGCCCTTATTTGGGTTAAGTTGAACTGTTAGATTATTCAGATCCTCCTTCATCTCCTCTATTACTGGATTTGTTTTCTGATACTGGTTCTCTTCCAATTGTAAGGCTTCCTGCAGAGCCTCTACTTGAGTTTTCTGTTGTCTTAACGATAATTTCAAGTGTGGTAACAATGAGTTCACAAATAAGTTCCTATGTTGCACGTCAGTAATTGAATATTTCAAATTGCCTTTCAGAAGTTTAAACCTTTTATCAATCTCCCAAACAGACTCACCTGGTTTCTTCCTGATTTGAATCATTTCATTCATGTACTGGTCTTCTGCGCTGGGGCTTCTGAAATTTGTTTATCAATAGTTTTTTCACGTCTGCAATAGTCTTTTTTACTCCCGGTGGACTATTTACATCCAGGTTCATGTACCAGTCCAGTGCGTTGTCTCTTAGTGTGATAGATAATTGTGTGAGTTTTGTATCCTCATCTAATATCTTCTTTGCTTCCCAGATCTTCTCACAAATGAAGAAGTGTTTTTTAGGGTCCTCTGATGCCTCTCCCCGAAATTTTGGTAATCTGATCGTGGGATCATGTCCTGCCATTTTGAACTGTGTTGAACTACTGCCTCTGTGCGATGTAGATAATTGACTGTTACTTCCTGAACTGGCTCCCCCAATTGATGCTCTTTGATTGGATGTGTGTCCTGATGTTTTTCTTCCACTAAAATTCGGTTGTCTAGACGTTGGTGTTCTTTCTGGTGTATTAGTCACACATGGGGTTATAGGTTCCACACCAATAGTGCTTTGTATTGGAGTTCTACCTTCTGTTCCTAAACCTGGACCTCCTATTTTCCTTTCCTGCATTGTGCACAGTATTTCCTCAATATGCTCCACAACCTGGAGATCCTCTACCTCTGTCGACTATGGCTCTCTTCTTGTTATTCATTTTATATTTGTAGGGTACTCCACTGTGCGTCTTTCTAGATTTTTCCATTATCTACTTTATCTGGTCTTCCTCCATCACGATTGGGTCCATGTCCTCCTTATTATTTCTCTTATCCATCTCCTCCTCCATTTATCCACCTCATGTCAGTGCTTCCCCCCTTCCCCCATGCACACAAGAAAGTTTAGCTTTATGATTCCATGGTAATCACACCATTGTTATATAATAAAATATTGATTGAAGTATACAGTGATCTGATGTGCCTACCTATGGGTCCTTTTAGAAAATCATGCTCTGCTGCGGTGTAAGACATCATGGTATCTACTTCAAATTCGACGATAAACCCTGCAACAATATTTTCTAACCAGAAATATATTGTACATGTAAATTTGTTATGAACTTGTTGTAACTGTGCGATCTCCACAAGATTCCACTCCAGTTGTCTAACTCGATTTGTAGGGTGGTTTTATTTTAACCTCAATAACCATTCCTACAACAAATGCGGGAAATCACAGAAAAATATGTCATGCAAGTCACAAAACATGTATTTGTCAAGATATTTGGGCGGTGTCAACTTAGGGTTTTTGTTGTCCTTCTATGCAAACTCAAGTTCCTTTGTTTCCAACCATCTTTCAATCTCCACCTTCGTTGGATTCCATGGCATGAACATTTCCTTATATACTTTCATCCTCCGTGCATTTCTCCCTCGGATCCCGTCCACTCAATCTCATGCAGTTCTAGTGGGCAACATAACCATTTGTTGGGTTTTACTTCTGTCTTACTTCTTCTTGGGCTGACCCAGGTTCGGATCTCAACAGGTTTCCAACAAAACCCTCAAAAACTATCGGCCCTCCTGGTAAACCAGAAAGAAACGTTGTGCACAGCGTATTCTCATGCGAGATAGATTTTATGGGAGATTGAAATACTCAGGTTTTTGTTGTCTAGGAAGGAGTGGGGATCTGGGATTGTGTTCTTGCTTCTTATGCATTATCCTTGTTAATTATTCCAATATTCTTATGATTCATTCATCTTTAAACCTAGGCATGCATGTTGATATAGCTAGTTTAACCATTCATTCATAAGCTAATGGTCAACAGAAAAAATCATTAACAATCGCATAGAACACAATTTTTACCATGGTTCACCCCCTCCTGGGGCTACATCCACAAAGATATGACTTCTCTACTCTTTTATTTAATCTGCGACAAAATCTTGCATTGTGCGCATTACATCTCGATAATACAATCAATATTGAGGGTGGGAACCCTCTATGAGGATGACTAGATCACACCAGGATCCGCAGCCTGTGACCTAACCCTAAAAGTATACCTTACTCAATTATTCTACAAACTTATTATAATCGACAATCCCACAAGTGATATGATATCTCTCTATCTCGCATACACACCTCTTTTTCCTCACTGACATCCCCTTTCCTAGACCTCCTAGGTTCTTATTTATACCATTTTACAGGCTTATAACCATTACAATCCTTATCAAAAACCCTAACCCTATCCCGGTTAGTCTTGTCTTCCTGTGTGCCACATTGCTTTTCCTCCTACTTGCTGCTTTTCCTTCTTTTTCTACATGATGCTTTCTTGCCACTTGTTGCGTGTGCTCCAAAATTAGGTCTTTCTTTCCAAAAATAGGTGTTTCCTCAAAACAGATTCATTTTCAAAAGTAGGCCTGCACCCAGAATAGACTTCCTTCTCAAAATAGGCCTCTCCCAACAGTGCTTACATACATTTATAAAAGATAAGTTTTGTGGTTTTCTCTTGCAAGGGTTTCCACATTAAACTTTGTGCATTGTGATTTGAGTTTATATGTGATTATTGTTTCTCAGTTAATGATTGATTGATGAATGGTTAAATAAAGTAAATATTGTATTATACTAATTCATCCCCCTCTCTCAGTATAACCATAATCTCAACAATTGGTATTAGAGCAAGTTCCTTCAAAAATAGTCTAATCGTTGGAAGGTAGATGTCGGAAGCATTGATGGCTTGTCAAGAAAGTTTATCCATAAATAAGGATCCATTGTTTGATGGAACAAACTATGCATTCTATATCATTAGGATGTAGAATTATCTAATGGCTCTTGGGTTTGATATTTGGCAATCAGTTGTGACTGGGTATACAGTACGAAATAATCTACCAACAAATAATGTTGGGAAGAAGGCTAGTGAATATAATGTAAAAGACATGGATGTTATCTTGAGTGGCCTATCAGAATCAAAAAAATTTAAGGTGATGCATTGTGTATCGGAAAAATATATGTGGGACAAACTTTAAAACATCTTTGAAGGAGATGACAAGGTGAAAAAGGAAAAGCTCCAAACTCATAGAAGACATTTCAAGAGTTTGAAAATGAGAGAAGAATTAATGTTGTAGCCTCTTTCCTTTTAGTGGATGAAATTGTCAACACCATCATAGGACTTGGTGAAAATTTTGAAGAACAAATGATTGTGCAAAATGTGCTAAGGTTTCTCCCCTTATGATTTGATGCCAAGTTATCTGCCATTGAACAAATGAAGGATCTAGAGAAACTAATGATGGATGAGTTGCATGGTATTCTCACTGCATATGAAGGATCTAGAGAAACTAATGATGGATGAGTTGCATGGTATTCTCACTGCATACGAGATGAGGATAGAAAAAGAAAAGACAGAATGAAAGGAAGAAGCTTTCAAAGCATCAAAAAGGACAAAAGGACACAAATTTTGCAATTATTCTAGCCATGAATTAGATACAGAAGAAGCACAACTTGTGAGAAAGATAAAAATGGGATATAAAAAATACAAAGGTAAGCTACCCTTCAAATGTTTTAATTGTGGTAGAGTGGGAAATTTTGTTTCTAAGTGTCCATATGAAAAAATGGAATATAGTGATGATGAAGATAGTAATGATAAAGAAGAACATAACAATAAAATCAAACTGTATCGACACAAAAGAGGAAAATATACTAAGAATAAGAGTTTCTACTCTAGAGAGGACAATAGTTCGTTTGAAGAAAGTGATGGATATGTTTCTAATATTGAAAAAGAAGAATTTCTCTTCTTAGCCATGGATACAAATTCTACTGATATATAAAATGAAAAAAATCAGAAAGAAAAATCAGATTCAAAAGAAGAAGACATTGATGGGGAAGTGAATCTTGAAGAAGAATTCATTAGTTCCTTAGAAGAAATAGACAGACTCAGGGGAAAGAATATAAAGCAGATAGAGAAATTGCATCAATATGAAAAGAAAGATAAATATATTGAAGAAACAGAGAATACAATCATCATATTGAAGACTCAACTAGAAGAGGAAAAAATTGTAGAAGAAGTGGTGAGAAGATAATTGAAAGAAAATGAAGAAAATTGTGAGAACCTAGAAGCTAAAATAGTTTCGTTAAGAAAGGAACTAGAAAAAACGATTGATCAGTTGAATGGGAGCTTGAAATTTGGAAAGAGTATTGAAGTCCTAGATACTATTCTCAGTTTCCAAAGGCCACCATTCATCAAGAAAGGTCTTGGCTACAATGAAAAACAAAAGACCCTCAAAGGAGAAGCAAGCACTAAGGCAACAAAGCTATTAGAAAAGGAAAATGAAGAAAATCCTAAAAATTATGCCAATGTTCTCAAAGGATCCATAAAAAATGAAAGCAACAATAGAAAAGACAATGATAACCAACATAAATCTGATTCTTCTCACAAGAACAACAAGAATGAGTTCAAAAGAGTTGCTCCACCATGAAGACCTTCCACAAATCGGTACCAAAATATCTTTCTTGTCTATTGTTTTTCTTGCAATAATTTTGGTCATAAAACAATAGATTGTAGAGATTATGTAAGAAGTGATCATGTGAAATATAGAAACAGAGGTTCTTATAAGGCCTCAAAGAATGATTATGTAAGCATCAAAACCAGAAGTTCTCATGGGTTTGTTGATAGAAACTACAATTCATTTTCTCCATTACTTGATTATGGTATTGAATTTTATAAATGCAATAAATATGGGAAGATAAATTGTGACTGTAGAAGCAACATGATAAAGTCTCATAAACAAAACAGGGAAGAAGATGTTCTCACCAATCATAGAGAAGAATATACAAAGGTGTGGAAAAGAAAGAAAGAAGAACCAAATAAGGAAGAATGTGGATTTGCAATGTATGCTCTAGACAAAGGAAGCCAATGGTACATCGATAGTGGATGTTCAAAACATATGACATGAGATCAAAAAGAAATTATCATCCTAAAGGAAGAAGATGGAGGCAATGTTACCTTTGGAGATAATGCTTATGCAAGGATAGTTGGAAAAGGTACCGTTAGTCTTGATAATGGAAAGACTAAAACACAAAATGTATTATATGTCGAAGAATTAAAGCACAACCTCCTAAGTGTCAGTCAAATGTGTGATCAACGTTACAACCTCACCTTTCACTCTAAAGGATGTGAGATAAGGAAAGAAGGTTCAATAAGATTAGTGGCAAATGAAAGCAGAATCCCAAGCAACGTATACATTCTCAATGAAGTCAAAGGAACAAAATGTTGTATGGGACAAGTAGATGAAATATGGATATGGAATAGAAGGAAGGGCCATATAAACTTTGATAATCTAGTAAAACTCAGCAAGACACAAACAATAAGAGATATGCCAAGGATCTCAAAACCAATGGACATTGTTTGCAATCCATGTCAGCAAGGGAAACAAATGAGATTTAGTTTCAAAACAAAGGAGTACTCAACATCAAATCCATTGGAACTTGTACACACAGACCTCTACGAGCCAGCAAGAACACAAACTTTAAAAGGTGAGAGTTATTTTATGTTTCTTATTGATGATTACACAAGAATGACATGGTTTACATTTCTGAAAGAAAATTTTGAAGCATTTGAGAAGTTTAAAGCTTTCAAAGCCCTAGTTAAAAATGAGACTGATTTAAAAATCAAGTGCTTAAGATCAGATAGAGGAGGTGAGTTTACATCCTATGAATTTGATGAATTCTTTGAGAACCATGGAATCGATAGACATTTTTCAGCAGTAAGGACTTCACAACAAAATGAATTTGTAGAAAGGAAGAACAAAGTTGTACAAGAAATGGCTAGAACAATGTTGAATGAAGCCAAACTACCAGACACCTTTTGGAGAGAAGTAGTCGACACAACAATCTACATCTTGAATAGAGCACAAATTAGAATAAACAACAACAAGACACCTTATGAATTGTGGAAAGGAAGACCTGCTACAGTCAAACACTTCAAAGTGTTTGGGAGCAAGTGCTATATCCAACGTCAATATCGAAAGAAACCATCTAGAATTGTCCAAAAGAATCATCCATAAAGTTAGATTCTTGGTGATATAGATGCAAGAGTGCATACTAGAAGAAGATTAAACTTTTATATGCTATCTAAAATAGAGCCCAAAAATTTTACACAAGCTAGTGAAGATAAGCATTGGGTTAATGCTATGGAAGAACAACTAAATCAAATTGAGAAGGATGGGACATGGGAACTTGTGCCTAGACAAAAAGACAAGAATGTTATTGGCACCAAATGGGTCTTCAAAAACAAATTAAATGAAGATGGAAAAGTAGTAAGAAATAAAGCAATATTGGTCTGTAAAGGGTATGCTCAAGTTGAAGAGGCCTCTGCTCCCGTTGCAAGATTAGAAGCAATCAAAATGTTTTTGGATTTTTTGTGTTTCAAGAACATCAAAGTTTATCAAATCGATGTCAAGTCATCCTTTCTAAATGGAAATCTATAAGAATAAGTATATATTGAATAGCCAAAA
>ML781038.1:43265-54395 GCA_009831015.1 Picea engelmannii | reverse complement strand
ATATGTTAATCATTGTGGTTTATGTGGATGATATCATTTTAGGAAGTAATGATGATAGAATGAGACAAAGTTTTGCAAAAGAAATGAAAAAAAAGTTTGAGATGTCCTTTCTTAGAGAATTGTAATTCTTTTTAGGGTTGCATATTTCTCAATCCAGCAAAGGAATATTCATTTCTCAGACCAAATATATCAAGGAAATGTTGAAGAAATTCGGAATGGAATATTTTTCACCAGTCAGTACACTCAATGTCACAGGATGCAAGTTAAGCAAAGATGATGAATCTCCATAAGAAAATCAAATTCTATACGGGTCAATGATTGGAAACCCACTGTACATGAAAACATCAAGGCCATACATCATGTAAGCAGTAGGATTGGTTACAAGATTTAAATATGCACCAAATGAGACACATGTGCAAGCAGTAAAAAGAATATTTAGATATTTGAAAGGCATATTAGACTTTGGCTTATGGTATTAAATAAGTAAGGACTTCACTCTAACAACATATATAGATGCATATTGGGAAGGAAGTATTGATGAAAATAAAAGTTCTAGTGGAGGAGCATTATTTCTAGGAAATTGTCTAGTATCATGGTTAAGCAAGAAGAAAACTTCAATCTCTCTATCCACAGCAGAAGTCAAATATATTGCAGCAGTAGAATGTTGCACACAAGTTCTTTGGATGAAGTAGATATTGAAGGATATCAAGGTAGAATATGATCAACCAATATCAATCATCTGCGACAACACAAGTTCAATCAACATTTCAAATAATATTTTCATGCACTCAAAGACAAAGCATATTCCAATCAAGTACCACTTCCTAGGAGGATAGGTAGTTGAGCAAAGTGTCAAGCTAGAAAACATTACCACTAAAGAATAGGTTGCAAATATTTTTACCAAACCCCTTCCCAAAGATGAGTTTGAATATACCAGACAAAAAATTAGAGTGATATCAAAAGGAAGCACAAGCTCATGGGGGGCATCCCTTTTCCATTGATGTCAAATGGGGAGAAGTTGCAAACAAAGGAAAAGTTGCAGACACAAGGAGAGTTGCAAATAAGAGGAGTATTACGGAATTGACTAAGGGTTTCCATCAATGAAAAAGGGGGATATTTTTGAAAATATTGCTTTCATTGATGTCAAAGGTAGGGGGAGACTACCATATGTCCAAGATAAATATCACAAGACTATAAATGTCCAAAATATAGATTGCGAGATGGAGATTGTTGAAAGTATTATTTTTGGTCAATTTGGATACCCTATCTTTGAGGGATTTTTTACCCTACATAAATAACTCAATTGGAATAAAAATATACATGGTTGGAAATATTATTACGAGACCTTTCCAACGGTATATGGAAGTCCCTATAAATCCCTAGGAATGAGGAGATATGAATGTTTTCGTCCGACAACCCAGCCAAAAAATTGAGGTCGACTCAACCAATTTGGGGGGATAGAATTACTATAAATATAGGATGAATTTTCGCATTTTTAGAGAAACCAAGCATGAGATATCAAGTTTGAGGTGCGCTAAGGGTGTCGGGGTGTCTCTTTTTTATTTAGAGGTGTGAAAGAAAAATCTAAGGGATTTTCTTTGGGTCTTTCTTATTCTCAAGGTATGTTATGAGGTTGTGATGTTGCCATGAGATTGTGATGTTGTTGTATGCTCTGATATGAAGTCGTGATGTTGTCGTGATGTTTTTGTTAGTGTATTTTTCCATTAGTGGACGTTTTCATGAATGGATGTTACCATTAATGGATTTTACCATAAGTGATTACATTATGGGAATGATGTTATGAGGCTTGCTAGGGTTTGAAGGATTGTCTGTGGAATGAAGTATGTTGTTGAATTCAGAAGTACTATATGTATGAATATCTTGGATTGGTGATATCTTAATGATTTGGTGCTCAGTTGATGATATTGGTGTCTCCATTAGGTTGGTGCCTACATCTTATTGAGTTGGTGGTCAATTGAGGAGATTGGTGCCTCCAGTAGGTTGGTTCCTACATCTTGTTGAGCTGGTGCTCAGCTAAGGAGATTGGTGTATCTAGTAGGTAGGTGCCTACAATATTTGTAACAGTAGGTTGGTGCCTACAAACATTTATACAAGATAAGTTTTTGTGGTTTTCTCCTGCAAGGGTTTCCACGTTAAAATTTATGCATTGTGATTTGAGTTTATATGTGATTATAGTCTCTTAGGTAATGATTGATTGATGAATGGTTAAATAAAGTAAAAAGTATATTATACTAATCCACCCTCCCCTCCTCTCAATATAACCATAAGCTCAACAACCACTACATATATGTGACCTAAAAAATGGAGTGCCAACATGCTAGTTTACAACTTTATTTCCAAGGATCTTATTGAAAACATAATTACTCTAAATTGACAAAGCATACTACACTAATGATAGAATATAAAAATTAATCTAATAACTCGGTTGCACAAGATTTGAGACATTATCATAATCTGGTGAAATATTTTATCTTTCCTCCTCCCATGGGGTTAATTTAGTAGTTATACTTTGATCAATGGAAAGTGATATACAAACCCATGTATCAACCTAGTCTATGGATTCACAGTGGTCCCATTCGCCACTACTACATGGGCCACATAAACAAGCGATATTTCTCATCCATATTTCAACTTCAATGTTGCTTAAGGTTTGGACTAAATGAAATCCACAAGTACCACATAATGTGTTGCAATTTCATATCACTAATCTACATGGACTACCTCCTAAAAAAATGTCTACACATGTCCTTTCCTTGTTGCTTCCTCTCACCTTCTTGTTCCCTCTACCATCACTGAAGAACATTGTTCAACTATAGTTTTTGCATCTTGAATAGGAGATTTTTTTGTAAACTTCAATTCCTCCCTATGTAACACAATTGACACGCATTAATGTTGTAATGTTCTCTTTTCCCATGTTGAATCTCAGACAATGCCAAATATGTGGCACCTTACATTTTAAGTGCAACAAACACAACCATGGAAATGCATAGAATTTTTTTAACTAGTCTATACAACCATATAAAAAAACCTAATATCGATCCATTTATATATTTCTCTCCTTCAAGTGATTGTAGAACAATTAAAATCAATTTTGTACATAAGTGAAGTCATGGAACCTATCATCACTTATGTTGAGATGATACTCTTTCAATATTACCATTTTGTCTTTGATGTTAATTGGCCCATGCCTATATGTGATATGGAACATTAGCTTGACCTTCTCTAAGTGATAATATTGGCCTTGAATTCACATTTTTGAATTGGGGGGTGTAGTTTTCATCAAAATTCACCAATAACAATATAGTATCATCGATAAAGGTATCTATGCATATTATAAGTTGTTTATCTTGCAAGTGAGCCACATGGACATGTTAAACATATTGTTAGGTATTGTTTAGCTTACTTTTCCACATGGGTGAGCAAAAATAAGCTATTGAGAGTTACAGTAGGCTATACTATCACCATAGACAATTGGTTAGTGTTAGTGGAACACTAGAAACATAAAATATAAACAAAAACAAAGAACTAAATACATAAGATGCAAGAGCAAAAGCAAAACAAGATGAGATATGGTTACCAATAGATTACGCTAATATTGGTCACACCTTAGAGGATTGGGTGAGCACAAGGGGCTTTCCTTTTCCTTTTTGGGAGGGTCCTTGTTGTTCCCAATAGAACCTCTCTCTCTCTCTCTCTCTCTCTCTCTCTCTCTCTCTGAGTGTACAAGAAGGTGAAATAATCTCTTCAAAGGGAAGAGATCCAATGCACTAGCTTTGTTGCTATGGATGAAAAGATGAAGCTTTGAGAATGATTCTCTAACCTCATATAAGTAGGATAACATTGTATTTTCTTCTATATATTGTATGCATACCAATGGCATCTTTATATAGGCTTTATTCAAGCTTTAAAATGATTGGTTTCAACTGGGAAATGGAGTCCACTTGGGTGTGGCTCCCCATTCCTAAGTGGACATGAAGCCACTTGTTGTATCTATGTTTAATGTTGAGAGGTTGGATCTCCTTTGGTACCTTGGTTGGAAGATACTTTTGATGGGAGTTTTTCCATAAATACACCAAATGTAGTTGAGCTTTCACTTCTAGTCGGGTCCACGCAACTTTCGATAGGAATAGTCACACAAGTGTTCGCAGATTGCACAAAATTCATATTGTTAGGACACACATATTTATCAAAAACCCACTTTCCATAGTTTTCTTTGTTGAGTGTGGTATGTTAATGCCATGAGTATGAACTTTGGTGTATTGCACTAATGACTTTTTTAGTGATCACCTGTATAGCTCGATGAATGATTTTTAGGTGATAACAAGTATTTTTTAAGAATTCCTTGATGAAGTCATAGATTCATATGTGGTGGCACAAAAAATAAAATGTAGGTTAATTCTTACATTAAATCCCATGTGATGACATTTCAAAGTGCAATTTGAAATAGAATATTCCCTTTAAGTACACGTCACTAATTTAGGACATAATTTCTTGTATCTCTTTGCTTTCTTTCCCATTATCTAGTTCATATGTGACATATTTGAATATTTTCATGACACCTACCATCCTCCCAAATTCATAATCTTCATTTACATGCACATGTTTTCTTAATAATGCCATTCCACTACCCTTGGGGCATGTCCCATCTAAGAATTTTTTCTTGTAATATGTTTGTCCCCATGGTCTTGCACACATAATGTTATGAATATAGTCTCTAGATGATGTCAATGGGAGTAAAATTGGGCATTCATACACAAGATTAGTCTGCAAAATATGACAAATATATATATGTGTGTGTGTGTGTGTGTGTGTGTGTGTGTCATAATAATAATTGAATTATATATGGTATCTATGACAACATGTGTTGCATATTGTGTTTATTCTCACATAACAGAGCTTACATTTCTCGAAAGAGCTTTGTATTAAGTGAAATGAATTAAGCTAATTCTTTAATATCTCATACAAGTTTGTATGTTTCATGTCAAGATAGTGTTTAATGTGGGGTTCATGATCCTTAGAACCCCTTCTCAATTTTAACACAACCTTTTGGTTGGAAGAAGGCCTAGTGTGCTCGTGCAAAAAACAATTCACTAATCCTGTAATTACTTCAATTAACTTCATGTCGAAATGAGGCATCCGACTAGTAAAGGCCCATAAATATTTTAGGCAATTTGTGTCAATGATGCCTCTTCTAATAAAAAAAAAATCTTATAATATCATTGACAATTGATTATGACAATACATGACAAACTACATTAATGTTGGAGATATTACACACACCTAGGATTTTCCTTTGATTTTATTTTCCTATGTTTATTTGGATATGTTGAGGGTCCCTTAGTCTAAGATATTATCCCCTCATTGAGGATATTCTCCCCTAGAAAAGGGTGCCACACACCCTCCAGTCAATCCTCAGTTACCTTTCAGTTAAACTAGTTGAGTCAAGTGTTACATGTCAACTTTGGCTTTATCACCAAGTGTTGCATGTTAACCTTGGGATCATCACCATGAATGCATACATGCATTGGTATCATAAAAATTAAAGCAATTTTTACATGTGTGAGTGATATCCTCCTCATTTCACTCTGATTTAGCTAGTTAACCGACAACTGCATGGTCAACTAACTAGGACTAGGTGGCAGTTGACTCTACTAACTGCCAGTGTGTGTCACATCTCTCTAGAACACTCCTAATGTGTATTATCTTGGTTACTATGGCAATTTAGTTGTGTAATACATAGTATATCACTTGTATTGTAACATTCTCTTACCAAGATAATAGAAATTTATTTCATTCTTTTCTCCATTTTTGTCTTCTCTCTTCATCCACCATTGCAAGTTGTGTATGTTTCATTGTTAGCTAGATATTCTGTGTAGATATGTCAAAAACTCTACATGGTATCAGAGCCCACAGGCCACTAGAAAGGATCTCCACCCACACCCTTTTGTAGGTATCGAAGACAGAACAAAACAACATGAAAGATGGAATTTCCCGCATTTGCAATTCTAATGCCATATAACTACTTCGAATGGAAGCCAAGAATTCTACACCGGCTTAGGGGTAGAGGCTTGTATCAGATATCCATTTCCACAGAAGAAGAACCCACCTCAGCAGTGGAAAAATACAAGTACTTCAACCTCATGGATGAGGCTCACGGTCTCCTATGCATGTCTATTTCTCTCGACCTATGGTTTCACATCGATGCATGCAAGACACCAAATGAGATCTGGACCACCTTGGATGGTCTCTTCGGCAAGCAGGATGAAATGAGGGGACATTTTCTCAAAGTATAATTGAACTCCTTATATCCAAATAACTTTGACAATGTCCAATATTTCTTCACCAAATGTAAATCTCTCCTTCGTGAATTCAAAGATTGTGGTATTGACAAATTCCCACAAGAAAAACAATTGGTTCTTGCTATCATGGAAAAAATTGGACCGGAATATAGTATATTTATATCCACATTTTGTTCTAACATATTCACTGCAGGACCAACCTAGAACATGCCTTCATTGTCACAATTTATTGAGGCTTTGACATGTGTGCGGGATAAGCTCATTCAAATGGGAATAATCAAGGGCCCCAAGGCACATGCACTTGTTGTGCATGATGGAAGAAACTCTCACAATCCTAAATCCAAACTAAAAGGAAAAGGAAAGGCACATGCAGAGCCTCAGACGGAAGGGTACTCCAAACCCTTCAATGATTCCTCAAGTTCCAAAGGTGGAAAAAGAAAGAAAGGGAAGAAGTGTGGTTACTGCAATCATAAGAACCATCCAGAATTCGCATGCATGAAGAAGAAAATAGATATTATGGCACAAATACTTAAGAAGAAAAATATCAGGGACTTCATTTATGAGGCTTCTAAGAAGAAGTCAGAAGATCAGGCCCCTAAGAAAGGTAATCCTCACGCATTAGTAGCTATTCATTCTTCTCCTGAAACATGAATTGCAGATTCATGTGCTTCCCATCACATGGAAAACACAAAGGATATTTTATCTTTTGTAACTGCGTGCATGGGGCCTCCTATCCTCATGGGGGATGACTCTCCAGTCGAGGTCACCGAAAAAGGGAGAGTAGAACTAGATCATGGAAGATTTGAGAACATCCTGCATGTTCCTTAACTTTCTGTGAATTTGATCTCGATTTATCAGATTACACACTCAGGATCAAGCAAAAAGGTGGAGCTCACACCAGAATCCATGTCCATATTTGGCATGCAAGACAACTCGAAGATTGATGTCGGGGGGGTAAACCATCAATATTGGTTATATACTTCTTCCAAGTTTGTTGAACTTGATTCCTTTATACTAAGTACACATGTTTATGACAATAGTATATTATGGCATGAGAGGTTTGGTCACCTGAACTTTAGGTACATGCAACAACTTAGCAAGAAGGGGATGGTCATTGGGTTACCTGATATCCACATTTCCGAAGGGGTTTATGAAGGATGTGTCCTTGGCAAGCATCCTCAAGAAAAGTTAGAGAAAGGGAATGCTCGCAAGACCTCCTCTCTATTTGATCTGATTAATAGTGATCTCATGGGTCCATTCCAACATCCATCCATCAGCAAGGAAAGATACATGCTCACATTTTTGGATGATTACTCACGTTATACTAGGGTATTTTTTATCAGATAGAAGTCTGAGGTCTTTGAGAATCTTAAAGAGTTTAAAGAACTTATTGAGACTCAATCAGGGAGAAAGATCAAATCCCTTTGCACAGATAATGGGGGGGAGTGTATAAACAAATATGTTCAAAATATTTTTTTTGATGCTGGGATACAGTTGATACACACAGTACCATATACTCTGTATCAGAATGAGGTTGTTCAGTGGAAAAATAGATCTCTCAAGGAGATGGCCAGTTGCATGCTACATGCAAAGGAACTTCCTCTCAAACTTTAGGTTGGGGCACTTAACTGTGCCAATCACATTCAGAATATATCTCCTCACAGATTTGTTAAGGACGTGACTCCTTTCGAGGCTTGGAGCAAAAACAAACTAGAAGTCACCCACTTTCGTATCTTTGGATCATGAGCATGGGCCCGCACTCCATTTGAGAAGAGGAAAGAATTAGATGTATAGAGCCAACCATGCATATTTTTCGGTTATCCCAATGGCGTGAAGGGATATAGATTACTTGATCCCTCTATATACCAACTCATCATTGAGATCAGTTTTCAGTTTGAGGAAAGTCCCTCACATGCTCCACATGAGCCACATGTAGAGGCTTTTGCACTTCCACCAATTGTGAATGATGAGCCCACACATTTGGATCACACCATATATCTGAGTTCCAATACAAAGTTGTAGAATTTGGAGGATAAAGATGCAAAGTCAGAGAATTTAGATGCAGAGTTAGTACATGCAAATGACATGCAAATGAGGAGTCAGATCAAATGCCCAAGTGGGCACATTCCACACTTCAGGATGCAAGATACCTTGTTTTGGATCCAACATATCCGAGGAGGACCAGATATCAGTTTAAGGATCCTCCTCATGTACTCATTGTCATTGAATCCATGATTCCTTTGCATTGTTATATGGTTTAGTCTTCAGACTTGTAGACCTGTGGAGAGGCTACAGGGAACCCCTTCTGGGAAGTAGCCATGCAAGAGGTGTACAACTCTCTCCTCGAGAACCAGAATTGGGATCTAGTTTCACTTTCTTTAGACATGAAGCTCGTTATATGAAGATGGGTCTATAGGAACAAAAATGAAATGAATGGACAGGTGAGAAAACACAAGGCAAGATTGGTTTCCAAGGGATTTCAACAAATCCATGGGATTGACCATGATGAGACGTTTTCTCCAGTAAAAAATTTGGATTCCATCAGGTTGGCCCTTGCCATTGGAGAAACTAGGGGATGGTAAGTACTTCATATGGACGTGAAGAATGTTTTTCTTTACAGGGAACTCTCAGAGGATATTTATATGGAGCAACTATCTAGATTCATATAGAATTCATATTTAGTGTGTCAACCCAAAAATTCACTCAATGGCCTCAAGCAGGCACCTAGAGCATGGTATTCAAATATGGCCTCCTACTTGCTCTGCAAGAATTTTTTTAGATGCAGATATGATCCCAATGTCTACATGTTGAGGACCACTAACTCACTTATGATCCAAGTCATGTATGTGGATGATATTTTTATCATCGAAAACTTAGTTTCAATGATTGTTGTGATCAAGGGTATTCTTCATGACAATTTTTCGATGACAGAAATGGGTCCACTCCATTTATTTATTGGTCTCGATATCATACAGGATGCTTCATGAATCAAGCTATCTCAGGCTAAGTATGCTCAGGATCTCACGGAGACATTCCACATGACAAACTACAAGTTTGCACCTACACCCTTCTTATTTGGGGTTAGACTTGAGGATATTCAGGATACACCATTGGTGGACAACACTTTGTATCGACAACTTGTGGGGATCCTTCTGTATCTCACCCACACCCAACCAAATCTATCATATGCAGTAGGGGTAGTCTCCAGGTACATGCAGGAGCCACATGAGTTACATTGGAAGGTTGTCAAGTGCATCCTCATATACGTTCAGGGCACCATCAGTTATGGGATCCACTATGCAGCAGGTTGCAAGTTAGATATCATAGGCTTCACTGATGCAGACTGGTTTGGCGATGGCACTGATCGCAAGTCCACCTCCAGGTAAATGTTGAGTTTAATATCTAATCTAATCTATTGGTCAAGCAAAAAATAGTCAGTTATTTCTCTATCTACAGTAGAGGTCGAGTACAGGGGAGTAGTCAACATCATCATCCAATCAATGTGGGTACAAAACTTCCTCACCAAGCTCAACATTCAGTTCCACCATCCGACTTTGATTTGGTGTGACAACCAAAGTTTACTCAAATTATGTTGAGATCCAGTACATAGATAGTGGACAAAACATATTAAGATCCATATGCATTTTATCAAGGAGTTGGTTTATGATAGGGTCATTGATTTTCAGCCATTTTTCCAAGCAGACTGTCGACATCTTCACCAAGACTTTCATTGAGTAAAAATTACATAGTTTGCATGATCGTCTTTGAGTGAAGGACACAATTTCCTAGCAATTGTCTTTCTCTTCTTTTGATACATTGTATTTTGAGAGGGGGGGGGGTTCCCATGAGTTTTTCCCTCTTTCCTCACTTTATTTCAATTTTCATTAGTTGCATTGTTCATGGGTACCTAACATGGCCTATGTTGCTAGGACCCATTCATCATGTATACTCCCTAGAAGTGTTGAGGGGGAGTGTTGGAGATATTACACACACCTAAGATTTTCCTTTTAGTTTATTTTCCTAAGTTTATTTCGCTACATTGAGGGTCCCTTTGTCTAATATATTCTCCCCTAGACAAGGGTTCCACATTCCCTCCAGTCAATCCTCAGTTACCTTTCAGTTGGACTAGTTGAGTGAAATGTTACATGTCAACCTTGGCTTTATCACCAAGTGTTGCATGCTAACCTCGGGATCATCATAATAAATACACACTTGCATTGGGATCATCACCAGTAAATCATATTACACATATGTGAGTGAAATCCTCCTCATTTCACTCTAGTTTAGCGAGTTAACTGACGATCACATGGCCAATTAACTAGGACTAGATGGAAATTGACTCCGATGACTTCCAGTGTGTGTCACATCTCTCTAGAACACTCCTAATGTGCATTATCTTGGCTACTATGGTGAGTTAATTGTGTCATATAGAGTATATCACTTGTATTGTAACATTATCTTACCAAGATAATAGAAATTTATTTCATTCTTTTCTCCATTTTTTTCTTCTCTCTTCATCCACCATTGCAAGCTGTGTATGTTTCATTGTTAGCTATATCTTATGTTCATGTATCTCATAAACTCTACAATTGTGATCTTCCAATTATTATTTTTTTCCAATTGTATGAAAATCATTCACAAGGATTTTATGTCTAAAATTTTCTTAACAACATTCAAACTCCCGGATTTTAATAAAGATAGAAATCATTGACATTTCCTAGCATCAATTTTTTATTCAAAATATTCTTTAACAATTTTGTATCACTAATGATGAATACTTTAGCTAAATGTCTTACCTTCAAGGGATGTT
>ML781038.1:17218-33717 GCA_009831015.1 Picea engelmannii | reverse complement strand
AGCACCAACTTCCAGTTACACAGGCTCCAACCTGTATAACAGAGAACACTTGTTCTCCCTTGCACCACCCTGCCACCCTGGTTTCTCTGGCTGCAACCAAATGGAAGCTACAACTTCCTGTGTTCAAGCTCCCACTTGAACCTCTGAGGACACCAGTCCTCCCTATCACCTCTCAACCTCCCTGGAAAATGAATGAATAAATAAACAGACAACTACACAGATAAATCAATTCTTACCAATCTTTCTTTGTTCTGTAAATCTGGTCTTCTTCTAACTGTTCTGCAATTCTTCTCTTCCTCTGTCTGTTCAGCAGGTCTGCTCTGCTTCAACTTGATCTTTCATTCTTCTCTGCTTCAACTTGTTCTGTTATTCTGCTCTGCTTCAAGTTTTCTTCATCATCTATTACTCTTCTCTGAGTTTCATCTCACACTGTGCATATTCTCAATCTCACACAGCACATTCTATGATTTTCCCTTTCTTACAGTTTCATTCATTTTTCATCCAGAATAGTCAACCTCACACAGTCTGTCTCATTTTCTTTTATACACACCCCCATGGCGGTTCGACTTCACATCTCCTTAGGCACCAAAAATAAAACTATCCAAGCAACTGAAACACCAACTAATCGGCAATCATGAGTCCGATCAACACTTGATCTGATGGTTCAGATCATTTCGTGATTTCTGAAGTTTCGATACAGATCTTTTCTGCATTAGCTCCTTCCCCATTATGACCATGTTCATAACCAAGCGCTTATGCATAAAGCGCTTTCGCGATTTCTCATTTCGTGAATTTCAACACTATGCTCCGTTGACCCCAAGTCAGCGAAATTTCGATCGCTTGCCGCATGTCCTATGATTTGATGGTCCAGATCTGATCTTGATTCAACGGCTGCGATTGAATCGCGATTTCAACATTCATGTTGCATTGTTTTCTTTGCCTCTCCATGTTGCGATTCGCGAAACTCCGATATGGATTTAGATCAATGGTCCAGATCACATCTTGATCTGACGGTTGCAATTACATCACGATTTCGCATATCGCGATATCGGAATTCCTGTGGTTAATATTCTTTGACATCTCCAACACTCGATCCACAAAACTCCGAAATGGAGTCAGATCAACAGTCCAGATCACATCTATATCTGACGGTTGCAATTACGTCGCAATTTCGCATATCGCGATATCGAAATTCATGTGGTTAATATTCTTTGACATCTCCAACACTCGATCCGCGAAACACCGAAATGGACTGGGATCAACGGTCCAGATTCACCCTTGATCTGACGGCTCAGATTAAATCACGATTTCAAGAGGTTAGGGAACCCTGTTCCTTTGACTCTCCAGTCAGTGAAATGACGATCTATCCCCATGTGTCCTACCCGTAAATGGACGGTCCTCCTTCTTTTGAAATTTTGTACGCTTGCTTCTCCATGTACTTTAAAGAACGTGCAGGTTCTTCTTGATCCAACGATGTTTGGATCCTGTGCTTGGATCTAACACCTGAGATATGTCCTCCTCTTCAGTGCACTCTTCTTGTCTACATTCAGATCTAATGGCCCTCGTTCTTTCGTGAATTTTGGATGGGATCCAACAATCAAAAATGCTTCTCAAACTTTACAGGTCCCTCCTCTTCATCGCGCTCTTCTTGTTGATCTGACGACCCTCATTCTTTCGGGAATTTGAAGGGGATCCAACGATCAGAAATCGACTTCATCATGCCTGATCAATAGTTTAGATCAATCCTCGATTTGACGACTGAGGATTGTTGCGTTTAGACAATTGTTGCATTGCTGGTCTTCCTGAACTTATCTTCTGTTTGCCTGTCTATTAAAAACTTCCTGTACTCATGCCATCTTCATTGTTGTACTTTCCATCAATGACAAGCATTCGTTGTCTGTTAAATGTTTATCGTTGTCTATTAAATATTTTCCAACAGAGTCATAACATTGGAAATCGTAGGATCATTCAAGATTTCACCCGTAAACTGCGTGCGTTAAAGCTTGTTTATGGTGCTAATTAATCTGGTTTAGTTCTTTCAAATTGTTGTACTTAGTTGCTAATCCCCTTTTCGGTGCTCGTCACATTGGGTGTTTTCTCTCCTAGCCACTGAACCTTAAAAACCCAAAAACGCGATGATGCGAGGTAACGGATTAGACATGAGTTGACTTAAGCCTTTTAATTAATCCATGCTTAATTAAAGGAAATCGTGACTTTGTGTATCAGGGCTACGAAGGTGCTGCCCTTTGGGGAAACAATCACTGAGTCGCAAAATCATGATAGTGACTAACTAGGTTTTAAAGTGACTTGTCCTTGATACTAACTTGGGTAATTGTAACACCGCTTCGCGACTTCGCGAGTTAGAGGCTCGAGAGATGTCCAATGCGTAACTCCTGAGAGTGAGGGTACAAGGTACTAAGCGATGATAAGCCACGCTTAGTCTTTTAGTAATGGTGATTTAAACTTAGGAAGGTTTTCGCCATTTCGTACATTGGGATACTGCGATCTTAGGGGGGAGAAACGCGAAACAGACGAAGTCTCGAAAACCAATCTTTTTGGGCTTACGCATAACATTTCATGTATTAAGAGAAAGGCGGCTCCAACATAGGCTCCAAATAGGGATCTTGTCTCCCTATGAGATGAGAAGGATAGCATGCCAGGTGCCTGAGAAGGGATACATGGAGTCATCGGTTGGCTTCGGTGAAACTTCGTTTGGAAAGGGGGTGCAGAGAAAAAATTGAGGTTTCGACTTTAATTCCAAAACTCGACATGCTTCCTCAACTCGACGGCAGTCCCTTCGGTAACTTTCCCTTCCTCAAGACTGAATTTGGAGCTTCTTAAGATGGTTCAATCAATCTTAAGAAAATTAATAGATACGGTAGGTTTTAGCTTGCGTAAAAAAAAAGTAAATTTCATGTTTTTAATCGGGGAGACCTGCATGAACTCGAGCTGTGGATCCGGTTTCAAAAAATGTTGATTACCAGAGCGTAGTATAATTTAAGTATGACAGCCTTACAGAATATCTTAGATATTTCTTCACTGCCAGTGAGCCTGTTCAGTACCCCGATGAAGTTATCTTGTTCCCTTTATTGAATTTCCTTTCACCACTCCAAACTATAATCTTTCATTTAAATGTTGAGATGAGGGAAATCATTTTTATGAATTTCCTTTCATCATCTCTTTGGACTAGATGGAGGCAATCAATTACGAATTTCCTTTCACCATCTGTCTTATACTTTACTTTTGAAAAGTGGAGTGGGGGCAATCAATTGGCGAAAAAAACCCAGGGTGATATTTGTGCATATTCGTTACAAAGGCTTGTCAACTTGCTTTGAGTACTCTAGACCAACTTTCTCTTAACCTTCACGATGCCCTAGTCTGCAGGAAAATAGGGGAGAATTCATTTCCAGGGGTCTTCTTTTGAGCAAGACTTAACCATTTGAAACCTATTAAAAGACCTACGAGAGTTAGGATCCGCCTACGCGTGGCCTTGTTCAGCAGGGGACCGAGGAGCTGTGGGGACCATCTCGCTTCCTTAGAAGTTTGCCAGTTTCCCAAATTGAAGCAAAACCTCTTTTCCTCTATGGACGGTATGGGCAGGTGTCAGAGCTTAAGGAGATAGGACCAAGGATGAAAAAAGGGAAAGAGAGAAGGCTATGGACCTCAAAAACCCGGATGTTATCACGCAATCCTAACTCAGGTGAATTCAACGTACTTGTGATACCACTCCTATGTTTTAAGAGATGTTCGCTTGAAAACCATATACTTAGCAATTCATACCTTGGCCTTACCACTTCGTTCTCCTCTAAAAGAAAAACATTTGTCACCTGTTTCGGGTGGGTCAATTTCCTGATGCCTGACCATCCCTTTCTCCTTTCACAGTTTGGGCTGTAATTCGGAGGACTGTATGAAACAACATGAAGAGTATCAGGTCTTCAGGATTTATGGGATTTTGGGTGTCAAAATCTATGTCTCTACTTCTAGGAAATCAACAGCCTATTTTATTTGTGATGAAAGTGAACTTACCGAAAAGTTTATAAGAAGGAAAAAGGAAAACACAAACCGGTATATACAATGGAGATTTGGAACTCATTTATTGCATATAGTGCTTTAAATAACACCCATTGACAGGGGCACTGAGAGTTTTATCGTCCAAATTCTCTAACAAAAATTAATTCTTCCCTTCAGAAGCTGAGACTTTGAACGATCTGTACCAGATATGATCGAATTTACCATGTTTTGTCGAATCTTCCCTCCTAGATTCCCATTTCAAAACCAAATCGTCGGGGAGGAAATCCATGTTTTTGGCTTTATGATCAAACAATGCTTTCATGTTGTCCTGGTATTTCTGCATCCTTGCGTCCACCTCGGTCCTGCATTGTTGGACCTCAAGCAACTAATTTATTCTTCTTGTGATGTGGTTTGGCTCTTCTTTCTCATCTTGCCAGAGCTTCATTACAAGGAGGGCCAGATTTATAGGTAATACCACATCAGTCCCGTATGCCATTTGGAAAGGGGAAGTACCAATGGATTTCTTTGTACCTATCCGATTTTCCCAAAAAGTGTACCTTAAGTGTACATGCCAAGATCTTTTGTTTTCGCTCAGCACCTTCTTAATTATGGTAATTAAACTTTTATTTAATAATTCGGCTAACCCAATACCTTGAGGGTAATATGTTGTGGAGTGGCCCAATACGATGTTATATTTTTGGAAAAAGCTGATCATTGCCATAGACTTGAATGCCTGGGCATTATCCATTACTATCTTTCAGGGACAGCCAAATCTGGACAGTATGCTCTCTTCCAGGAAATCTATCAACACCGAGTTGGTCACCTTCCTAGTTGGAATAGCCTCCACCCATTTGGTGAAATAATCTGTGGCGGTGAGGATCCATTTGTGTTGAGCACTGGAATGTGGGTTGATTTTGCCTATAAAATCTAACCCCCATTGTTGAAAAGGGGCTTCAGTTTTAACAGGAACCAGAGGTAGCACTGGGAGATTTTGTTTTCCTGCGAATAGCTGGCAAGGGTTACAGGCTCTGACTTTGACGTTGACATCTAAGAAAAGTTTAGGCCAATAATATCCTACCCTCAAGATTTTATAAGTTGTTTCCCTCTAGACGTGATGCCCTCCACACACTCCTTCGTGGAATTTGTTTATGACCCCCTCTGTTTCTGATTCTACCAAACAAACCAGTAGGAAGCCTAAGGGGTCCTTCCAATATAGTTGACTTTCGGATATACAGTACTTCACCGCATGCAGCTTCAGTGTCCTGGCTTTAGCTGGAGGCAGATCGCTAGGGAATTTCAGGGTCAGTAGGTACGACACTATATCTTTATACCAATCTGATAAGGCAAACTTCTCTTCGATTCTGGAGATAGATATTTGGTCGTCGGGCTCGTTTACATCCCCATGTCCTTCGTATCCTTGTAGGTTATTTATTCCGAGTGCTCTGAAATTTGATTCCGCCAAGAGCTTAGCTAGACCTTGTCCTTTTACTAGTTTCATCGGTTTTGCCTGTAGGTCGAACTCTTGAATTTTAGCGAGCCACTGACCCCTTTTTCCATCACTGTCAGGATGAACCAATATATCCTTCACGGAACTGGTGGGAACGTATGCGATTACCTTGGAGTGAAGCACGTAAGTTCTAAAATCCTTCAAATCCTTAACCATAGCATACGCTTGTTTCTCTATTATATCGTATCTCAGTTCAGCAGCTTTGAGACTTTTACTAAAAAAGGCTATTGGTTGCTCGAAACCCTCTTCATTCCTCTGGAGAAGTACTGCCACCACTGTGTGTTCGGAGGCGAACAAGAAAATCAAGAAATCCTTTAGGTAATCAGGGCTTGCCAGTATGGGCGCTTCGCTGATAACTTTCTTGATGCGTGCAAACGACACTTTAGCCTCTGTCGTCCATTTCACTTTGTTGTTCTTCTTTAGCATACCTGTGATCAATTTCACGATTTCAGCAAAGTTTGGGATAAATCTTCTCAAAAAGTTTAATTTTCCTAAAAATGACTGAATTTCTTTTATATTTCTAGGAATATTTATGGTGTCTATAGCTTCTACCCTTTTAGGGTCGATTTTAATTCCGTCCCGAGACACAATGTGGCCCAAGAGTTTACCTTCTTGCATCGCAAAGTGAGACTTCTTGGGGTTTAAATACAAACCGATTTTTTGGCATTTTTCAAACGTTTTCTTTAGGTGTAACAGATGGTCTTCGTCGGATTTAGAGAAGACAGTCAAGTCGTCGAGGTAGATAACCACAAAATTATCTCTTTCACCGATGAAGGCGATATTCATAGCGCGCTGGAATGTAGCACCTGCGTTCATCATACCAAAAGGCATTTTTTCATACATGAACGTGCCCCAAGGGGTGGTGAAAGCTGTTTTTTCTTTATCATGCTCGTTGAGAGAAATTTGATTGTAACCAGAAAACCCATCGATCATGGACATCCTATTTGCCCCGACTACTTTTTCCAAAACGTGATCCATTTTGGGCAGAGGATAGTTATCTTTGAGAGAGGATTTGGTTAGATTTCTAAAATCAACGCACAGTCTGATCTCCCCGCTTTTCTTCCTAACCGGGACTAAGTTCGCCACCCAGTCAGAGTACCTGAGAGGTACAATTATTTTTGCGTCTAACAGCTTTTTCACTTCTCTTTCGACCACAGGCAGTAAAATGGGGTTGATTTGTCTAAGCTTCTGTCTGAAGAGTTTAACACCAGGTTTCAATGGTATCTTGTGCTCGATCACAGAGGTATCATAGGTTCTGAGCTCATCGTAAGACCATGCAAAGGCATCTTTATACTGCCTGAGTAAGTCCTTATACTTGCTTTTTATCTCAAGAGGAAGGTACTTTGATAACTTCATTATCCTAGGCTCTTTGGTGGTGCCCACGTCACAGTCTTCAACCTCCTCTGGTTGGGGTTGTAAGTTGGACTTCAGAGGCATGTCGTTTTGATCAAACAACCTTTCCAGAGGTATCAGACCCTTAGGGATCTGATTACTTTTTAACACTAGCAGGCGATGATTTGCAATTTTTTCTTGAAACTCCTGAGGCTCCTCCCCTTCCTGCATAATCCAGGTATGATCGTTTTGGTTTTCTTGGTCAATGTGGGTTTCAGAGAAATCACCCACCATTTTCAGGAACTTTCCGATCTGTTCATCATCTTTGAAAACCTGCAAGTGTTGTATGTTGTTTTGTATGGATGGTTTGTGCCTTACCTCTATGTGGTACTTTAATTTGAAAGCAGTAGGGGGTGTGAAAGTCGAGGCTGCTTTAACGAATGAATCGGCCTGCTGGTTTTCATCTCGTGGGATAAAATGAACCTTTACCAATGAAAATAAATTTTCCATTAGATCCCAGGCACAATTTCTGCAGGACCTTAGTCTTGGGTGCTTGTCCTGGTACTGCCAATTTACCTACTTCACAATCAGTTCAACATCTCCATAGACCTCTAAGTTCCTTATGTTCAGCTTCTTGGCAACTTCCAGACCCATGACTAGAGCTTCATATTCGCAAACGTTGTTTGTGCAGTCTACGTCCCACTATAGCTTGTAAGAGAAGGGAACGACGAATTCATTTTCAGGTGCTACGAAAAACACTCCCGTACCTGCCCCTTCGCACGACGAAGCACCATCAAAGAACATTTTCCAAATTCCAGTGTTGTACACATTTTTAGTTGTTTTTTCGGTTTTGATTTCATCGATGTTACTTTCTTCTGTACAATTATCTTCAGTATTGTCGAAGGACAGAATACAATTTCCCAGGTCTTGATCGATGATGTAAGCAGGGTAATTGTTAGGATTCTGTGGATCACTTACCGTATATGCCAACTGTGTTTCCCTGTATAACCATGTGAACTGTCCACCAAAAATAGGGATTGTGGCGTAGGTCATATCCAGCTGAAGGGATCCCCCAAGCTTGGCTCCCCAAGATCTAGATAATAGTAAACCATACTTCGGGGGTATATCGGCGACAACTACGTCCATTAGGACATTTTTCACCGGAATCTGGGCGAGGGTGACTACTAAATCTTTGATCATGCCCATGCACTTAACTCTCCTTGAATCAAACAAGTAAAGATCTCCATAGGGTATGGTGATCTCGAGGCCTATTCTATCCATAATAGATTTGGGCATTACGTTATGAGAGGCCCCAGAGTCCAGCATGCAATTATGCAACAGTGGATCGTGCACTTTCAGGGTCATATAGAAAGGGGTGACGACATCTTTGGCACCTTCAAAATGTGGACCAAAAGTGATATTAGGCTTGTCATCTTCCAGATTTATTACGTCGGACTGGCTCTCTAGATCCGAAAAATTTATCATCTTGGTTATTTGATTTTGGTACACAGGATTCTTCGCCAACTCAACCAAAGGTATTTGTATCTTGATCTTTTTTATCTCGCTTTCTAGGCAAAAAACTCCTACGGTTTTATCCATTTCCTTGGTTGAAACATCGGACTCTTTCCTATCCATTTTATTTAGTAGCACTGTTTAATTTTTAGCGTTTCTGGTTTCGGGTGTCCGCATTTCAGCTGCCTTAGTTCTTTTCGCTTGGGTTTCGGTCCCTTTTGCGTTGGTATTCTGCGAATCTACCCCTATGTTACTCAGCATCTCGGTCTCTTTCTGGAAAGGCTCGTATATTTCGCCCCTAGACAAAATTTTCTTGGGTTGTGCAGTCGACACAGGTTTGTTTCTGGGCCTCAGATTGTATTTGTGCTGGAGCTCGACCATTATGGTGTCGGCCATTCCTTGATAAGCGAAATCATCAACGCCGTTTAGGTTATTGTCTTCGACCGATGATTGTTCAGTGTTTAGAGACTCCTCATAATCTTCTTTCGTCAAGTGAGGTTGTACACAGTCATCACCTAAGTTTTTTACATCTTCTTCCAAGTCTTCGAACTCTTGCATATCATTTCCCCCAATAAAATTTTCATTTTTCAGAGGTGCTTGGATCTTTTGGTCTTCATTTTTAATTTGTCTTGGTTGGAACTGAGGATTGGGATTTCTCCTGAATTCCCTCTTAACGAATTGATCAGCTTTGGATTGATCTAGCTCCATTCTCGAGATTTTGTTTGATAGTTCTTTTAATATCCTAGCCATATCATCCATTTTGTCATCTGAGGATCTTCCAGATCTAGAGGGACCTCCTTGTTCTCTAAGACGTCTAGTTTCCCTGTTTCCCGTCTTGATTTTTGTTTTTAATTTACTCGAAGCCATCATGTTTGACTCAATTTCCACAATGTCATCTTGCATTTGGGTTAGGTCGGCACCTCTCCTTTCTCTTAATAGAAGAGCAAAATCGGGTTCAAAAGCTCATGCAAAAGTTACTTTGGCGGCGGGTTGAGACAGTTTAACTTCAACAGGGATCTTATTATACAACTTGTTAAACCTTTGGATAAATTCCATAACAGTTTTAGATCCCTTTTTCTTTAAACACCCAAACTCGGTCAAATAGTATAAATGATCCTTTCTTTCACCCCATTGTTTGAGAAAGAGGTCTTCTAGTGCATCATAGGATATGATTGAACCTGGGGGCAGGCTCCGAAACCAAGTTCTTACCCGTCCCTCGAAGGTTTGGACAAACAATTGGGAATACATGTCCTCATGCTCGAGACTTAGAATATCAGCAAATTGATCAAAAAAATTGATATTTTCAGCTGCAATTAGATCCCCTTCTCCTGTGAACTTGGGTAAGTTTTTCATATAGTTTTTAGGTAAATTATGGAGAGGTACTAGAAGGACCAAGGGGGCATATCTAGCGACTACTTTGGTGAAAACCCTGGGAGGCAGTTGTTGGCCTTGACCTCCTATTCCCCCTGCTCCTCCTCCGGTGGCGGCCATGGATAACCTAGCAGAGGAAATCGGTTCGTTATAAAGAGGGTTGGCAAAGATGTATAGCGAATCTCTGGCTTCCCTGGGGTGGAAAGGTGGAAAGTTGGGAAAATTTTTACCAGAGGAGGCGAAGGATGAAAAAGGAGAAGAAGGTATACATGGACTCGGCTCCTTCGACTTGTAGGATATGTAAATGGGAGAACCCACCGGTGTCGAATCCGTGTATGTGGCAACTTCTTCAAGGCCTTGAGTGACAGAGAGGTTTATATTGAGATTCGGTGGGATATCGATAGGGACGAGCTTTGAGGTAGGCGTGTCGCCCCTTGTAACGTAAGAGGTAGTCAGAGAGGTCTCGGTTTTGATCTCGGGTAGGAGTTGCTCGGACTTCAGGGTCTCGGCTTCGACGGCACTGTCTGATATTTTCCTAAGAGGAAGTTCTCGCAAGGATGAAGGTTCAAAATAGTTCTTATCTTTAGACTGACTTGACTTGGGTTGATATGCAACCACATTTTGTTTAAAAAGACCCCTTGGTCTTATATTTTTTCAGGGTCGGAAACTGGCACTGTCTGTTTAGCATCTGGGTTTTGTCTGGTGTTCTTCCGAAAGTATGCTAGCTTACTTAAGAGTGGATTCGTCAAGTGAATGATGAAGGTTTAGGCTTAACAAGGTTTTTTCTCTTTGTTCACTATCAAAAAATGAAACTTGGAAATGTCATTTTCTTAGGGGAAAGTGACTACGATTCTCCGTCCCTGGCAACGGCACCAGAAAGATGTTGTTCATGAGTCTACACTTAAGGTTATAAAGTGTAGATTCTAAGCATCTAAAATGAGTGAAAGGAAAGGAAGGGGAAGAAACAACTTTGGGAGATGAAGCTATGGCCGATCTCTGAGTTGTCTTTGTCTAGCTTCCAAATATTCTTGAATGCTGATATCCCGCTTGATGGTGGCCCATGAACGTTCGAGCTCTGTCCGGGTGGTGGCAGTCTTAAGAATGGTATCGAAAAGATTCACGGCAGTGCTAGTTTGATCCGATAGATCGGGTTCGATGTTGGGTTGTCTTACGATGGGTATAGTCATGGGAAGAATAGAGCTTTTAAAAGGAGGTTGATGCTTTAAAGTGCTTATCTCAACTTTAGATTATACAAGGAAAAATCAGTGAAGCCAATCGAAGGTTTTAACGAAATCGAAGGTTGTTTTCCATAACTGAGTTTAAAATCTTGAAACGGAGTGTGAAAACATAGAGATGTCAACAATGTGGGGCATCAATTTCAAAGGAATCCCACGTTGTAGCAGAAGAAGAAAGGACAGGAATACCTTGATGAAAGCATATAATGTAGAGATCTAAGAAATTCACAGGTCTTGTACCTGCTAGTAGCCGATACAGAGGAAAAAATGTAAATAACTAGATAACTAGAACCTGATCACCACAGTAGAAGTTATACTAAATTGCAGTTAAAACATTCATCAAAGACATATATGTAAAAAATGACATGAAGCATGAAATACAGAGGAAAAACACATAACTCAATCTTGACGGAATATGGAGTCTTCAATTCGCTTTGTATTAATCTCGACTAAAAAGAACTTTCTCTATTACAATCTACCATTGGCAAAAATCCCTTTCTATTACAATCTCCCCGTTATTTAAACAAACTTCTGAACATCTAGAATTCCCATCATTCTGGAAACCTGTCAGTTACAAATGGAAAATTGGAGTGTTTCATCTCCTCATCTTTGTCTTCCCTCATAAGGGCAGAGCACCTCACTTTCTCTACCCTTCCGACTCTAGAAATAGAATGGGTTGACATCTGTCATTATTTAGCACCAGAAACCTGCCCCTTCGCCTGCTCGATGCAAATGACACACCTCTTCACCCATTGGGATATCAACCTGGAAGGCTCTGCTTGGTTGCTTGCCTAAAAGATGTAACAACTCTTCACCAACTGTGGAAACCTTTTCCCTACTTGTCGATCTTCCGTGATGATAGAACATAATTGTAAACTTGGTTGTACTAGCCATTTGTCCTCTTGGACCATATCAACCTGTCTTATCTGGGATATCTCCACTTGCTCTTTCTCCACGTTTTCTTTGATGTCCAGCAGGTGTTTAGCTATATTGATTTTTCCCAGCGTCCCAGCACTGCTTTCCTTATCAAGGTCTAGAAAAATTTTAATTATCAAGACGAATGTTTCCTCACAAGAATTCATCACTTCATTAGCTCTCCCCCTGCTTTCTGATATATTCTGCTCCCAGACCTTCAGCAAGATATTCCCTCTAGTTTGTTTTGCGATGGATAATTTGGAGCTTCCTACCATCTCTATCTTCATCGTAGCTATAACAGCGTCTTGGAAAGAAACCCGAGCTACCTCGGCTTCTTTTTCCCTCAAATAAATGCTTTCTAACCCTTGATCTTTCGTCTGAAAGTGGTTCTAAATGGTTCCTACTTTTACAATAAAGTCTTGTTGAGCCGTTAATACCTTCTGTCGGATTTTGGCAGCTTGGGATTTGAACATTTTTATGTCTAAAACCTGATTCTCGGCAACATCCAACTTCGATTGTAATTCTATAATTTCTTTCCCCTGGTGGCTTACCTGTGTTTGGCTAATTTGCGTCGACTGGCACACCTGCTCAAGGTCGGATCTAAGTTTATCGATCTCCTACAAATCGGCTATTCGGGCTTTCTCGAGGCTTTTGCTCACCTCATCCTTGGCATTTTCTTCAACAGTGGCCACTTTAGCTTCCCATTTACTGATCGAGAGGTTCTTTTGTTTCAACTTGGCCTTCAAAGTTCCAACTGAGCATTGATTGGTTGTAGAATAAGCCCATGGTGTTCTTGCTATCTCGTCAGCGAATTCTTCCTCTTTCACGGCCTTCCCATCTGTCATGATTTTAAATTTTTTATCCACCACGCCCTCTCTTTGATATAACTCTTGCCTCACCACAGCCTTCTTTTTTTTATCAAAGAAAAATTCGTTAGGAGGCAACTCCTCTACAGAAATGGGCGTTAGTTCTTCATCGAAAATCCACCCCACATCGAGATTCCCCTTTGTGAACTGTAAGGGTGTGATAATAGTAATCGGACTGTCAACTTCCTTGGATGGTTGTTTCGGGGTAACATCTGTGACTGGCTTGTTTGACATGAGCGATAGTGAGTCACCCGATCCTTGCGAGGGTATCTATGTTTGACCTTGGACCTGCTTTCCTGGCATACCCTTTTCGGGGTTTCCTTCCTGTTTGTAGGGAACTTCGTCTCCTTGCTCTGAGGTTCCAGCCTCCCCTGTTTTCCCTTCGTTCTTCTCCCTGTTAGGACTCAAGTCCTTTGCACCTTTGGCTTCCATCTGTTGTGTAAATGGAAGCTTTGGGGCTTCACCCTGTAAAATCTAGGGGAGGCAACTCCACTGGTGCTCCTGGAATTTCAAGAAATCAGCCATATCTCCGGGTGGCAAGGCTTGAATCTGACTTAAGACTTCAGAGTAGGACCTCGCACCCCGAAATATTTCATCATGAGGGGAATCCTCGTGTTCATATCTCTTCAGACCATAACTCACCAGGTGATTGCTCACAACCCTACTAGGGTCATGCCTTTTGAACTCAATATCCACCAGCTTCATTTCTTCTAAAACTGTAGCCTCGGCTTTGGCATGGCCAAAATCTAACAAGGAATATGCATCAATATGAATGGGGAAGGACGGCCATACCTTTTTTTATACTCCTTTGAGCTCTTTGCTTATTCCGCCGAGCACAGTCTGCCTGGCGATCTCGCGACACAATAGCTTATCTGGCAAGAAAATCGGTAGAGCATATGGAGGAATAGAGGTGTCGAAAACCCTGATGTATGAAAACTCCACCTCTATATACCAATCTACCATGTTACTCAGGTTGGTCGTGATGCTATCCGAAATCCTGGGTGGCAGTTGACCGAAGATGGTGACATGCAATGGCACCATTACCCAGTTGAAGATCTCATAGATGTATTCTTTGGCTTTATCCTCCCAAAGATTCGAGTGGTAGACATGAATAGGCTTTGTATTTGATGGAGCCCAGCTCCAGTTCATTAGTGGGAAGGGTGTCATGAAGCAGATGGCATCCATGATGTAAGCAGACATAAAAAATGAAGTTGCTTTCTTACTTGCCCTCTGTGCTCTATATTAGGTAATTCGATTGGTCAGACAGTCAGACAATAGTTTGGCCCATTCGAAGGAGAAACCCTCAGCGACTGTATGAATGAGCAGCACCCATGGGAGGAAAAAATGGGTAGTGTCTTCCTTCCCATACAACCTGCAGATCATCATCACTATGTACTTGAACTGTGGCTCCAAGCAAGAGATTGAATAGATCTTGTTAGTGTCAGCCCTGAATTTCGCGGGGTGTGAGACCCAATCTTTGATCAAATCGGATAAACTTTTTTCATACTACTCGCACTCCTTCTTGAAACCTTCTAGAAATTCGGCATTGTGAGTAAGGTTCGATGTGGGTGACAATTTATACATTGCCCGCAAATGTTCTGTCCTGAAAGTAACAATCATCACCTTATGTTCGCTGATAATCATCCTGGTCAGGATTTCCACATGGTCCAGTGCCCATCTGATCATATCACAATAGGGAAGAAGCTGGGGCCTCGCCACTATTTTGTGCATCTCTGCTTGAGCGATGATTTTGTATTTGGTTGATAAGTCATCCTTCTCGTTGTCGCTAGAATCATTTGAACAGTTTACCGACTCGGATTGCAGAATGTTGGAAACGTATGACCATGTCTTGACAGAATTAATACTTCGGGGTGAGGTATCGGAAACAACGTTTGAACCCTGACCTGAACTCTCAGAAACTGACTTGGGCGTTTTTCGTGGAGCCATGATAGAGAAACCTGCAACTGGACCACCTATTGAAAAAATTGAAAACCACAAACAGCGGTTATCCTGGTAAAATGGCTCTGCGTGCAAATAGAAATGAAAACTGAAATAATGAAGGAAAAACTCTCTATCTTGGTCATTTAAACCCCTGGTGTCCTTGCCAACAGAATAGTCAAATCGCTTAATAGAAAGATTTAAAAGTAAAAACGAGATCCTACTATCTGTCACCTCACTGCAATTCAAATAAATGCCATAAATGCTTGATGAGTCGTAACATTGGAAATCGTAGGATCATTCAAGATTTCACTCATAAACTGTGTGTGTTAAAGCTTGTTTAAGGTGCTAATTAATCTGGTTTAGTTCTTTCAATTTGGTGTACTTAGTTGCTAATCCCCTTTTCGGCGCTCGCCACATTGGGTGTTTTCTCTCCTAGCCACTGAACCTTAAAAACCCAAAAACACGATGGTTGGAGGTAACGGATTAGACGTGAGTTGACTTAAGCCTTTTAATTAATCCATGCTTAATTAAAGGAAATCGCGACTTCGTGTATCGGGGCTGCGAAGGTGCTTCCCTTTGGGGAAACAATCGTCGAGTCACAAAATCACGATAGTGACTAACTAGGGTTTAAAGTGACTTGTCCTTGATAGTAACTTGGGAAATTTTAACACCACTTTGCGACTTCACGAGTCGGAGGCTCGAGAGATGTCCAATGTGTAACTCTCGAGAGCGAGGGTATGAGGTACTAAGTGATGATAAGCCGCGCTTAGTCTTTTAGTAATGGTGATTTAAACTTAGGAAGGTTTTCACCATTTCACACGTCGGGATACTACGATCTTAGGGGGGAGAAACGCGAAACAGGCGAAGTCTCGAAAACCAATCTTTTTGGACTTAAGCATAACATTTCATGTATTAAGAGAAAGGTGACTCCAACATCAAGAAATCGTAGAAAGAAGTTATTTTTTAATACAACCCAGTCTCTTGCTAGAGATTTAGATTTTTCTCTCCACCATAGGAATCAATCATACGCAAAGTCCTTCAGATGTATGAATGCGACATTAATTTTTTCTTCATCATCAGAAATATGGTAATCCCTGAAGTACTGCTCGATTTTATTTACCCATATTATTGTTTCTCTTGTGTCTGATCCATTAAATTCTGGAACAATAATCTTTTCTTTGGGCATTTCATTATTAGATGTCACCATGTTGGGAAAGTAATGTGATTGGTGAGACCCCCACTAGGAATTGAGTTATCGGGGCTTCTACTCATGTTTGTGATTATTTCGAGCTCTAATCTCATGTCGTGGTAGTATTTGTTGCAATCCGCTAGTTCTTCATTTTATTTACCAATTTTGTGATCCGGATTATTTTTGGCACGAAATGAGAGCGGAGATATAATAAAGAAATGCACAGAGATATTGCATATATTCAATAATATAACAGAAATGTATCAGAGATGCAACCATAAACACAGATATACAGTAATACACGATTTCTATTAATCAAAGAAATGTACAGAGACTGTAAAAATACAGAGTGAAAGACTCGCTAGAATGGTGGCAGCGTATCTCTAAGAAGAGATGTAACGGCTACCCGCATTCGCAAGAAGATTGTTACAATGAGGCTCTGAAGGCCTTTTTACAATAAACAGGAATTCCAAAAACCCTAGACATCCAAAAACCTAACCCTAGGAGATGAAGCGCCAAAAGTCATGTGGGCCCCGTTTGGGTAAGTGAGTACATCAACTTCCCGGGGTTGTAACTTTTGCATACGATCTCCGTTTTAGGCGTGTGATAGCTCGTTGGAA
>ML781038.1:6970-17168 GCA_009831015.1 Picea engelmannii | reverse complement strand
AGCTCGTTGGAAAGGTATTGTCGAGGAGATTCATTTTGGGGGATTAATTATGCCTTTGGATGTTATTGAGGACCTCTATCTTGAAAAACCTTCATTTGGGCCCTCAAAATGGCCCCGGAAGTTAAAAACTACTAAAAAATAGTAAATTGCCAAAATTGCCAGAAAACTGTTTTGAGCTAGTCGAAAAAGGTGGGTGGCCACTAATATCCACCTGGATCAATCCTCCCTCCTTAGGAAGCAATGATCTCCATTGCGTTGAGTTCCCGGGGGAGAGGGAAAAGCATTTGCTGAATCTGTATCTTGGTGAGTTGCTTGCCTTGCTGGAGACGTCGCGCTGCTTAGTTTGTGGAAGTTTGTCACGAACTTATTGAGGATGAGGTCGTTCAACAAGTCGGGATACATGAGAGGATGATGCACAGAAGGAATCTTTGTGCTTTGTTGCAACCTTGTCAACTTGCTTATGTTTTATAGGAGGTGCTTGGGGCGAGGTTGTAGTGGTTGCAGTGTCCTTCTGTTTTCCTTTTGAACAGATTGTGAAGAAGCTAAATTTTGCAGTATGAAACACTACCTTGCGGCACTTTTTAGGTGGAACAGTAGTTGGAACTACCTCTGGTATTCTGTAGAGATGACCCCTCAGAGAAACAATGACACTGCGAGATCGAGACTCATAAACAGCATGGTGTCTCCACATATATGGTTGGCCCAAGAGAACATCACAGACATCCAGTGGAGCAACATCACATAATACCTCATCCTTGAAGGGTTGGATGCCGTATGGAAATCGACACTGTTGGCTGGCACGGAGATCTCATCCTTGCCGAAGACACCCGATGTTGTATGGTTGCGGGTGTGGTGTTGTCGACAATCCCAACTGTTTGACGACCTCTGCTGAGATGAGGTTTTTCTGGCTTCCGCTATCAACAATAAAATGTAGCGAGTTCCCCTTCACCCACATCTATGAATGAAAAAGGCGCTCCCCCTCTTCGGGATCTGTTGGTTCTTCTGGTTGAATTGTTGCAGTCGCGACAATAGCAGTGGGGTCTGTGTCAATGATCTGTCCTTTACCAGTATTTTCAGAATCAGATTTTGAATCAGGGTTCGGCTCTTTGTCTTTGATATCGGCCACCAATGACTTTTTTGAGCGACATTCATCGGTGTTGTGCCAGGGGATTTTGTGGAAATCACACCATTTTCTGGTGTCCTTTGTCTTCCCGTGACCCTTCTTTTCCTGTGTCTTGGACTGGTTTTCGAGAGACTGTTTGTTAGAGTTGTCTTTGTCATACTTTGGTTGTTGCAGATTTGCAGACCCGAACTCCCGTTTGTTCTGGTGCTTAAATTTCTGCTCAATTTTAACAGCATATCAATAAGTAGCACCGAGCGATGAGATGTCCAGAAAATCCATTTCAGTTTGGATGTATCTGTGTAGAGCCCCATGGTATTTCAGAACCAAATGTCGCTCGAAGTCTTTGATACCCAGTTTGGCGTGCAAGGTATGGAAGGTATTGGTGAAATCCGAAACTACTTGGCCCCTCTCTTGCCGCAGTGTGGTCCATCTCATGTACTGGTCCTCATGTACTGGTCTCGAAAAACCTTCATTTGGGCCCTCAAAATGGCCCTGGAAGTTAAAAATTGCTAAAAAATACTAAATTGCCAAAATTGCCAGTAAATTGTTTTGAGCCAGTCGGAAAAGGTGGGTGGCCACCGATATCCACCTGGATCATTTTGGCATCCAAGGAAGTATTTTCTTGATTTATAAGGCCTATGAAGAACTCTTTGAGGCCTTCAATTAGCTCCAGCATGGGGAGAGTGTTGTGCTCTGTCTTTTTCTCTGCTTATCCCAGTTTTCTCCTCGTGTTTCTCATGTTGAGGTTGATGTATTAAATATAGGTTATGGTATCAAATGGAAGGAAAATCATGGAGGAGGACAGAGGAATTCACAGGGAGAGGAGGGCGAATGAATGGTGGATGATGCGAAGGGGAATGAGGGAGACGAAGTAGCAAATTACGGGAATGGGGGGAACACGAAAAATAAAAAGGAAATGGCAGTGAAGAGGACGAAGGGCGAATGGTGGATGGAAAATGAAGTCGAATGGCAGCGAAGAGGAGGGAGAATGGCAACGAAGATGAGGTCGCAGGTTTGGAGGTCGAATGACATTGAAGATGAAGGGGGGTGAATGGCAGTGAAGAGGAGGTTGTGATGTTGGTTGTGGACACTCTAATACCAACTGGAACGATGGAATCTAAATACAATAGTAAATGTATTTAATAATATATAATATTCTTTATTCAATAATAAATTTAGTACACAAAATGTGTATATATACACATAATTGGGTAAAGTCACGTCTCTTTATGAAAAAAAACGTGACTTTATGTTTTAATTAGTTTAAACGTAATATATAAAAAATATATATTACAACTCCATTAGTAGTTTTTATACACCAAGAATTGATCTCAAGGTATTTAGCATGGTTAGGGAAGGAAACCAGAGATCTTTGGCCTCTACTAGGGAATATGGGCACTATTACTAGGTTGTACACACTAGGAATGGCTCTTGGGGCCTTTACAATGGATAGGGAAGGAAAAAAAGAGCCTTAAGTCCTTAATGAATCTTATTGGTCTCAAGGAACATGAATGAGGACTCAAACCACCACATATATACTTTCTAAGGGATATTTGGTCTCTAGGTTAGATATGGGAGACATTAGGAGCCTTTTCACACCATGATTTTGTATTGTAGCCTGAGCCATGATTAGGGAAGGAAAAAATAATCATTAGGATCTATATGAATCTTCTTGGGCTCAAGCATTGTGGAGGATTCCTTGAACCACCACACAACACTCCTTTAGGTGATCCTTGGCCTACCATTACAAATATGGGTGCCAATAGTTGGTTTTGTATAACATGAATGGATCTAGAGGGCTATACCATTGTTGGGGGAGGAAAACAAAGGCCTTGGGCCCTAAATGGAGTTTCTCGGGCTCAAGGGCCATGAACAAGAACTTGAACCACCACACATAGCCTCTTTATGGGATTTTTGCACTCCATGTTGAATCTCAACACCATTACAAGGTTTTGCGTGCCATGATTGGGTTTTGAGTCCTTAACCTCCATGGAAGACACCATTGTAGGGTACCATTAAAAATATGGGCACTATTAGTAGGTTTTACACACTAGGAATTGGTCTTGGAGCCCGTACCATGGTTTAGGGAGGAAAACAAGGACCTTAGACCCTAAACAAAGCTTCTTAGGGTCAAGCCCCATGAATGAGGTTTCAAACTATCACACAAATCCTCCTTAAGGGATCTTTATACTCTGAGTAGGATATGGGTGTTGTTAGGAGGTTTTGCAAACCATGGTTGTGTCTAGCGGCCTTAACCATGGTCAAGGAAGGAAAAAAGGATTATTATGCCCTATATGAATCTTCTCAAGCTCAAGCATTGTGAAGTATCCCTTGAACCACATGACTTATGTAGGCAATCCTTGGCTTTCCATTACAAATATGAGTGCCATTAGTAGGGTTTTCACAACAAGAATAGGTCTTAGGCCTTGTACTATGGTCAAGGGAGGAAAATAAGGGCCTTAGGCCCTACAAGAAGCTTCTCAAGCTCAATACCATGAACAAGGACTTCAACCACCACATAAATCCTCTCTATGGGATCTTCGATGTCCAACTTGAAAATCAACACCATTAGAAAGTTTTGTTCACCACATATGGCACTTGATGCTTTAATCATGGTCATGGAAGGAACAAAAGTTGTCCAGACCCTATCTGAATCTTCTTGAAATCAAGATTTGTGAAGTAGTCCTCGAAAAACTACATAAGACCTCTGTACTGGATCTTTGGCTTCCAATTTGGAATATGGGTTCCATTAGTATTTTTTTCAGCCCATGAATGGCTTGCAAGGCCTTAACCATGGTTGGGGGAGGAAAATAAAGGTCTTAGGCCCTAAATGAAAATTATAGAGCTCAAGTGCCATGAATGAGGCCTTAAACCACAACACATGCCCTCTCTATGAGATCTTTGGCCTCTGGGTGGGATATGTGCACCATTAGGAAGATTTGTGCACAACAAATGGTTCTGGAGGCCTAGACCATAGTTAAAGGGGAAAAGTAACTACCTTGGGCCCCAAATGAAGCTCGCAAGGCTCAATGGCTATGGTTGAGGTCTCAAATCATCACACATGCTTGTATAGGGGTTATTTGGACTTTGAGTGAATTATGTGCACCATTAGCAGGTTTTGCATAAGAGCGATAGGTTAGGGGGAATTAACCATAGTCAAAGGAGAAACTAGGTCTTTAGGCCAAAGAAAGCTTCTAGTGTTGAAGATTATTTTTTGTAGAAGGCTAAGAAGTAGTGGAATTGTATTCTCTAAAATGGTGCATAGTAAAAATAACGTGTGCATGCTCCTGGAATTTAAAATTGGTAACATTGAAATTTTCACTTACCTGTCTCCATTTTTCTAAATCCCTTTAAGTGTCTTCATTTTTCACCTTCTTTTTAAATAATCTACACAAATCATCATTGAAGAAACTACACATATAAATTCATATATATATATATATATATATATATATATATATATATTACTTGTTATTTTTTATTTATTTTTGTTTTGAAATATATCATAATTTAAAACTCAAAGGTCTTTTGTTCCTACTATAATTTTTTATAGCCTTACTCTTAAAAAAAAAAATTATATGTCTGCACCACTGAAGACCAATATCTACAATCTAAACAAAATTGTTTCACTATGTTAAAGCCCTCAAATCCTACACTAACACATGACCTTGGAATTCCAAGGCTATGCTAACTTTCTTAATTTAAAAAAATAAAACTAACATACAAAAATTTGCAAAAGTAACAATGTACAAAAACAAACTCTTTTCTATATTGTACAAATTATTTTAAAGAGATTCCATCATTTAAGTACTCAATATGCAATATATTTTACAGAAAAAACAACACACCATTATTAGAGAAAATGAAATTTCACACTGAAAAAACTTTCATAAATAAAAATTATATTTTCTAGTAGCTAATTCAATTGCCTACATTTCATCTTTTTACACCATACTCAAGACTCAAGTTAGTTTTACACCATACTTAAGTTAGTTATGAAAATACCTCAAATGATCCCTCGAAATTTGTTGTTTTCCATATTTGCGTTGCCAATAACATGTCATAAAGGACCATCATTCCCAATAACTTGTCATAAAAGACCATCATTCCCAAGCACTCAACCTACAAATAACATTTAAAAAAAAAATGCAAATACTCCACTATTAAGACCACTCTATGTATAGAATAACTCAATGTAACTCAATGTAGTTGTGTACAACTTCCTTCAACTTTCTCTCCACTTCGACGTTGTTGTGGCTGCAACTAGTACGTCTGTAATTTGTAATTTGATTGAAACAATGGAAAAAGTGAAGTTGTGCAAGTTATACACAATGAATGAAGAAGGCAATGAAGGAAAATAATTGGTTTGGACAAGAATGGCAGTGAAAAAAAAGGAAGGGAGATGAAGAAGATTTTAGTAATACACATACATTGTAATATACGAGAAGATTTTTGTCAACCCAAAGATGAGAGATCAAAGCTTTTACCCTGAAACTTGAAATTGAGTAAGAAAATGTAACAGATAACATTTTTATATTATATTTTATATAAAATATTTTTATATAAAAATGCCATTCATCCATAACAGGTTTTTAATTTTTTAAATATATTTTTATATGAAATGACATTATTAACAATCATTATTTTATAATTTTTTATTTTTTAAATATTTTTATATAAAATATCAATCATTAATAACAAGTTACATTTTTCCTTCTATGGTTGAAATTGTTTTATATTTTATTTCATATTAAAAAAATTAATCAAAGAAATCAAGGTGACGAAAATTTCAATCACTTTCTTATCAAAATTGAAACTTAAATAATTTTAACAACCATCATTACAATTTGTTTAATATAATTTTTAAACACATTATTAAATATTTATCAATACACTAATGTTTAAATACAACATTATTTATGATGTTTTTCTTTTCCACAACATTCATAAAAGTGATAAGATGTGCTGGAAGGTTTACTTACAGCTAATGGATTATTTTATTTTTTTCAGAAGAAAAATCTCACAAATTATATTAGAATATAATTTTTACATCATCCGATCAATAATCAAAGTTGCTTGAAAACTTTCAGGGCTACCAATGATGCACTTTCTACTGCTCATGCAATCCAGGAATAGCACACTACATCCCAAAAAAAATACAGGACACTGACTAGATCAGTTCTGAAAACTCCATCCTAATACTACTAATAAGTTGAAATTATCACTGAACCAGATACATACGTTCTAGGTTGAATCCAACTGCGAAGCCTTGGGAGTTAGTTTCATCAATACTCGCCTAAGATCTCAGCAAGCTGAATCGCCCAGCCAATGCTCTCAAGATGGCTTATCGTTGGCAGAATGTGTCTGGTATCATGACATTATGTATTTCCTGCAGGAGTTGAAGCCCCCCAATGGAATGGGAAAAAGTAAAGCGAGGGCTCTTAAGCTCAAGGCGGTTAGGTATTGCCTCATCAACCAAATCTTGTACTGGAGAGACCCTCTAGGGGTGTTTCTGAGATGCCTGGACCCACAGGAGGCCCAGAAGGTTATGTTTGATTTTCATAGTGGCCTTTGTGGAGGTCATCATTTCTGGAAAACCACCGCTCACAAGATACTCCGGGCTGGGTATTACTGGCCCACTTTATTCCCCGATGTTTGCAGGGAGATCAGAGCTTGCATCAAATGCCAAAAGTTCTCAGGAAGACAGCAGCTCAAATTGCTGCCATTAAAACCCATAGTAGCTTCGGCACCGTTTCAGCAGTGGGGATTGGACTTCATCGGAGAAATTCATCCTCCCTCAAGTGGTCAGCACAGATGGATCTTGACTGCAACAGATTATTTCACCAAGTGGATAGAAGCTATCCCCACCAGAAGCGCATCACACAAAGTAATTATCATCTTCCTGGAGGATATCATAGCCCGATTTGGTTGTCCCAGCAGGATCATCACCGATAATGTTGCTTCTTTCAAATATGAACCTCTAATTAAGTTCTGTGAGCAGTTCCAGATCTCACTAATTCACTCCACCCCCTACTATCCCCAGGGTAATGGTTTAGCGGAATCCTCCAACAAAAGCCTGATAAAGATCATCAAAAGATTGTTAGAGGACAACAAAAGAGCCTGGGATTCGAAGTTGAAATTTGCTCTATGGGCCGATCGTGTCACCACGAAGAAGTCTCTGGGCACTTCGTCGTTTCAACTAGTCTATGGAGCAGAGGCGGTTTTCCCTACTCAGCTCACCTAACCTGTGGAAAAGTTCTTTCAAGACTACGAGGGAGAACCAGATCATATGATCAGAAGAATTCATCAGATAGTGGAAGTGCAGCAGATCAGAGAACAAGTGAGGGACGCAGCTTATAGTCATCAGCAGAAGATCAAGCAAGCTTTTGACAGGAAGGTCAGGAAAAAGGAGTTCGAGATCGGGGATTTGGTATTTAAGTGGGACACACCCAGACAGGATAAAGGCAAGCACAGCAAGTTCGACGCCCTCTGGATCGGCCCCTTCAAAATCTCTGAGATTTTCTCTAACAACACATACGGGTTGCAGGATCTGGAGGGTGAAGAGGTTTTCAACAACCCAGTGAATGGGCATTTTCTGAAAAAATGTTTTATTTTAGCCTTAAACGGCTCCTCTGTTTGTAAAGATTGTCTTTTAGTTCTTTGTTTAGTTTCTTTTTGTATGTTTTCGGCCTAATAAGTGACTCCATAGCCCAATAGCAAGGCACTGAAGTTGCAGAAGGAATTCTTAGAGCATCACAGGCACGACTCTATCCCCCATGGAGCCTAATGTTAGCGATAATTCTTGTCTTGGGCTTGAGAGCATTCAGGTCTGCAATTTACACGAGAAGCACCTGAGCGCAGCATGGAAAAGTCTCGTCTTTCGACTTCCAGTCAAGTGAGCAGGCAAAGTATGTCGTCAACGGCCAGGATCCATGTATAGAGCAGATCAACGATCGGCGGGTAATCGTGGTTAACGGAGTTGCGTCAAGATTAGCGCAATGGGTAGCACTTATATATCACCAAAAATATCTCAGTCGTCCATCCAGAGGGGACACCTGGTGCAAGTAGAGCCATCTCGACGCCTCGCTCATCACAGCTCTAACGCGCAGAAAACAGTTCCATCATACCCCGATACGCGAAGTAGCGAGAGCATTTAGGACCTGGGGCCCACAACGGTGTCGGGCGAGTTCAAGACCATCAGATCTTAGAGGGACACGTGGTGCGCGATTGGGCTCTATGCCTTTTTTCCCATCGTAACTTTGAAGCAGAAGGACTAGCTCCTCCCAGCCACGAGTTGCGAAGTGCCGAAGGCGTTCAGAGCCTGGGCCCACAGCATTGTCGAGAAGATCTCAGCCGCCCATCCAAGGGGACGCGTAGTGCAAGATCAAGCCATGTCGTCGTTTCGTCTATCGTAACTTTGAAGCATGAGGAGCAGCCTCCTCCCATCCATGAAACGCAAAACGATGAAAGCGCCTTTGAAGATAGGTACAGGGTCACAACCCGTGGTCACTTGGGGGGTGATAGAAAGAACTGCGCAAAGGGATGAAGCATCGGGTTTGGCTGCAGAAGGGATCACTATGTTCTCCAGGTGCCAGTTCAACTTGATCTCATACTGTTTCTCGCTCGGAGTAAACGAAGGTAAGAAGGGGTAGTTGAAACCTCTCCTCAGTCATTAAGTGCAAAGTATGGAGGGCCTGGCGAATGGTCTGCTCGAGAGGGTCCTGTGTACCCATTTTTCCAGAGAAGCCATGCCGAGTTCTCGACCAGCCGGAGGAGGCCTGCACATGCTAGCTCAGCATTTACTGGCCCAGCTACTTTTCCCCTGCAGAGGCCATGCGAAGTTAAGGAGATGTTTGACGAAGGACTTCCACCCGAAGATTGATTGAAGAGACGCTACGCCTTGGAGGGTGAGCGCGCCTCTGTTAGGCAAATCCGCCCAAGTATATGTACTCAGTTTTGGTATTTTGAAAGGTATCGATGGTAGAGCAGAGCTCCCTACTGTAAATTTTAACAGACATTCTAGTTTGCTGGATATGCATTTGTATATGAGATATCTTGTTTTATGACAGACAGTTTTTCTCACTCCATCTAATTTTTGTCTCATGCTAAGAGAGTTCGTGATTGATTGAGTCGCGCGAATTATTGCAATTTTGTTATGATAAATGATTTATTGTTGCATTATTGTATTCTCTGGTTTTCTATATTTAAGTGCAAGAAGACCTTGCGTTTGGATGCCTTCTTCTACAGTCTGTTAGGAACCTGTCGTTTATAACAGACCTTCGCACTCTTCCCATATAAGTCTTTCACCTGTTCACCCTTTACTACAACTCACTGTCTAAAGTTTATAAAGACCTCACTCACCTATGCATGTCTGGCCTAGTTTGGAGTTGGAATGATATCGTTTTGAGTTGGCTTCCATTCGGTCACCCCATCTATAAACAAACCGTGACATAAAACTGATGGGCGTCAGGCTCTGCTCCTGTTAGCAATCCAGGAGTGACTTCCGTCGCCAACATACCTTATTCAACAAAAACCAAAAAGATGATTCGAAACTTTGTTTAAGTGTTTTAAAAAACCACCATGTATCGATATCAATCCTCCAATTAAGCCTATGGAACAGAGGGAATAAAGAAAAAAAGAAAAGAATATAGCGGCAATCAGTAATAGAAGTGCTTTGAAATCCTTATCCTCGAGCTCATATCTTTTTGTTTATTTGATGGATTGTGTTAAATTTATTCGGTTGCAATCCTATTTATACAATTTGGCGTGAAAAAAACTTATACGACATGTCGTTTCATATTTTCCGACGGTCGAAATTCGTCTGATAGTCTTTCGGCCGAAAGAATTAGTTTTTCAGCCTAAAGATCTGGAAACCATTTAGTTTGACGGATTCCGTTAGATTTTATCCTTTCGGCCGAAAAATTAACTTTTTGGCCGAAAAAATGAAATTGCAACTGAAAACCAAAACCAGAGAAATGCCCCAAGCATAACTAAACTTCAAAGGTTGCGGACTCCTACAAACATTGAGAATTTGGTTTCGAAAATGACACCAGCATTTCCAAAATTGAATCTACT
>ML781037.1:625939-637542 GCA_009831015.1 Picea engelmannii | reverse complement strand
TCGTCATGAGAATAAGTATCATTTGTTTAAGAATGGAGTTGAGTACATTGTTAGAGCCCATACAAAGAAGATGAATTTATCACTTGTAAATGTGGGACAAATGAAGAGATTAGTTAATGCTAGCAAGAATTTTGTTCTCTTAAAACCCAAAGATGATATTGAAAACGAAGTATTTCAAGGTTGTGATACAAAGTTCAAATCTGATCTATATGAGCTTGTTAAACAATATGATGAAATGTTTAAGGAACCAAAATGATTACCTCCAAAAAGGGGTATCCAACATGAAATTGAATTGCAACAAGATTGTCCTCTTCCAAACATTGGTACGTACAGAATGTCAGTCATGGAAAATGCTGAAATTAAAAAACAAATCCAAGAGTTGCTCGACAAAGGGGTTATTGTACCAAGCTCATCGCCATGTGGATCTCCAATTGTGTTAGTACCTAAGAAAGATGGTACATAGCGTATGTGTGTTGATTTCAGGGCTTTGAACAAAATTACAGTAAAGAATCGTTATCCTCTTCCTAGAATCGATGATTTGCTTGATCAATTGAAAGATGCTAAATATTTTACTAAGTTAGAATTGAGAAGTGGATATCATCAGATCAAGATTGTCGAGGGAGATACATGGAATACAACTTTCAAAACTAAGCAAGGTTTGTTTGAATGGATGGTAATTCCTTTTGGACTTTGCAATGCACCTGCTACTTTCATGAGAGTTATGAATGATGTCTTAAGGCCTTTTCTTGATGATTGTGTTATTGTCTACTTGGATGATATTTTGATCTTTAGCAAATCTCATGAAGAGCATGTTAAACATGTGAAACAAGTTTTGGATGTTTTGAGAAAGGAAAAGTTGTTTTTGAAGATGTCCAAATGTGAATTTGGAAATAATTCACTTATTTACTTAGGGAAAATTGTTGGTGGAGGCGAATTAAAAATTGATCCCTCCAAGGTCAAAGTTATATTGGAATGGCCCAAGCCCAGCAATGTGACAGAGGTAAGAAGTTTTTTGGAAGCAACCCAATATTGGAGAAAGTTTATTGCTAACTTTTCTTCCATTGCAGCTATTAGTGACATTTCTTTTCCTAGGCACAAGAGTATTCGGGTCTGCAAGTTGCACAAGAAGCGCCCTAGCGCAACGTGGGAGAATCTCTTGTCCAATCACAAATCAAGTGAGCGAGTAGTTTGATTTCAGCGGCAAGGATCAATTGATGAAGCAGATCGACGGTCATCGGGTTTTCGGGGCTGTCAAGTTGCCTCGGATTTAGCACGAAGGGTAGCGCCCATAGTTCAGGGAAAGTCTGGGTCATCCGATCCAATTGGGACAGGTGGCGGCCAGTCGACATATCGAGGATCGATGTTTCGGGAGACAAGGAGCCTCCCATTCTTTACAGCTGAAATCGATGAAATGCCGAAAGCACCTTTGGAACCGAGCCCACGGTCTTAGCACTAGGTCACATCAAGCGAGCCTGTAAATGGGGGTAGCCCCCCTTTATAATAATGAATATTATCTGGGTCGTTCATCTAAAGGATGCGTGGCACATATCCATGTCACGTCGGCTTTCGGGAGTTTGAGGGGTAAGCATTCCTCATCATTTCACTTCTCGAAACCTCGAACCCCGAAATGCCGAAAGCACCTTTGAAGGTAGGTGTAGGGTCACAACCCGTGGTCACTAGGGAAAGAAAGGAGCTATGCAAAAGGGGTCCAAGGGTGTCGAGCCTAGTCGCCAAAAGGATGATCATGATCTCCATGCGCCATCTGATTCGACCTCGATCCTGGTTTTCGCCTAGAGTAAATGAAGATGAGAAGGGGTGGTTGAAACCTCTCCTCAGGCATTAAGTGTAAAGTATGGATAATCTGGCAAGCGGTCTGCTCGAGAGGGTCCTGTGTACCCACCTTTTTGAAGAAGCCATGCTGATTCCTTGACCAGCCGGAGGAGGTCTGCACATGCTAGCCTGACACTTAATGGCTTAGCTACTCCCCTTGCAGGAGCCATGCGCAGTTAAGGTGGCGTCTGACAAAGAATACCCACCCGATTTTGGCTGAAAGGACACCAAGCCTGGAGCGACTGAGCATACCTCTGTTGGGTGATTTTCTTTGAGTATATGAACTCAGTCTTTGTATTTTGAAAAGTATCGATGGTTGAGAGAGACTCCCAATTGTAAAGCTTTAATGAAGCACTGTTATTCTGGTTATGTCTGGACTTTTGAAACTTCTTGTCTGATGAATGTCAGTTTTTATTTTGCGTCTTTGTATACAATGTATTAGAATGGCTCGAAATTGGAGAATCCAGTCGAGTTGTACCTGTTATAGGATGATGTAGAGTTTGATCACTGTAACAGTTACATTGTTTCTAATTGGTCCCTACGATTTTCTTAGCACTAAACGACTTAGAATCAGAGAATCTAGTCAAGTCCCCCCTTTCAGTTCCTCGAAAATCTGAACTAGAGGATCTCACATTCACAATTTTTCTTCTACAAATTACTGAAAGGCCTATTGCCTGAAGTAGTTTCTCCACTCTTCTCACCAAGTCTTCAACTTTCTCACTTTCAAATCAACCCACTGACTGAAGTTAGATCAAGACCTCCTTTGTTCCTCGTATGTTGGACCCAGTCCTTGAGTTTGAGTGATATCTTTCTGAGTCTCTACCCATTTGATCACCCATTAAAAACTACCGTGACATGAAAAATGATGGGCGTCGGGCTCTGCTCCTGCAAGCAATCCAGGAGTGACTTCCATCGCCAACATTTCTGGCGCCGTTTCTAGGGACGAAGTTGAAGATTTTCCCTGGGAAAAATGACATTGAGCCTCTGATTCTGAAGGTGCATCAGACATCAGATTCCTTTGAAGATTTCTACTATGCACCTGGTGACTCCATTGTGATGACTCCACTGTGACGAACCTGCCATGGTAATTATGGCTTTCCGAGGCAGACACACGCGGTCTCATCCATAATTGCCTCTAGCTACACCTGAAACTGATCCGGAGGTGGTTCTCAGGAAAGGAAAGGCTTTTGAAGGAGAAGCTATCATCGCTGAACCAGGTAATCTGCCATCTCCTTCTGTAAGAACTCCATTTTCTCCTCCTCAGTTTCCTAGCAGACCGCTTTCTGAAGTTTCCCGTTTCCTGAATTTTGGGAGTGTTCTTGTTGAGGTTTCCCCCCTGGTCTAGGATTAGAGGGAGAAATCCTTGTCAATCCCATTTCTCCCGAAGCTGTACCTTGGTGCAAACCCAGGACCACTGAATTTTTCCCCACTCCTAGCTTTACCGCTCCTCCTCTTGTTACTGTTGTCGCTTCTGCGTGAAGGGAAACATCAGCTGAATTTAGCTCGCTAGCCTTTTCCCTAAATCCCCTATTGTTTCCCACTCCCCTTAGAATCTCATTCCCACTATCCCTATTTCGAGCTTCTTCTCCTCCCAGTTCCCCTCCACATAATAGCCCTATGGCAGGAGAAAATCCCCCCATGACCAAAATTGAGGTTATAATAGCTGCTAGGTATGCTCCTCTTGTCTTACCTCAGCCTCTCAATGACCTCCCAGCAGATGGATACATTAAGGAACTGCCCAAGTTTATAGGCAAGGGGGACATAACTGTAGAAGAACACCTAGAAGCCTTTTACACTTTCACGGATGATAATGTTATCATGCACGCAGACGTATGGATGAGAATTTTTGTCCATAGTCTCCAAGGAGAGGCTAAAAAATGGTTTAAGGCCCTACCCCCTGGATCTATTGATGGGATCGAAGATTTAGATAATGCCTTTTTAAGACAGTGGGGAGATAAAAAAGATTTCATGTATTACATGACAGAGTTTGGGTCTTTGAAGAGAAAAGAAGGAGAGCCTGTCTCCGACTTCTCCAAGAGATTTAATAAAATGTACAACAAAATCCCTGCTAAGATAAAACCCTCCGAAGCCTCTACAAAGATCACTTATGATAGCGCCTTTGATCCTGATTTCTACCTCCTGTTGAGGGAAAGAAGAGCCACTACTCTGGCCCATATGCAGGATGAAGCCGTGGAGGTAGAATCTAATATATTGGTTGTTGACCAACTTAGGAACACTGCTGGTAGAAACATATCCAGGCAGAGCCCTGAATCTTAGTCGTCCAGTACCTCCCCCCTGCCCCTTCAGGCAGATGAGACAGCTAGGGTCCTAAAGTCACTTTCTGTTAGAATGGAAAGGGGGGAGTTAGAAGGGAAGCCCACGTACAAAAATACTCGGAATGCTGATGGTAGAGGTTTTAGGAGACCTAATAACAATGGACCACATGCATTCCCAAGGGAACCAAAGGGGAAAGACAGGGAAGATCAAAGGATCCAAACCCCTCTCCAAAATAACCTGGTTACTCATGAGGGAGGGGAGGAGATAGACGAGTTTGACCCCGAAATTCACTGTGTTGAAGAAACTCCTCCTTTTCCCCATCTGACTCAGTCTGCATATGAAGAATCCCTGATGAACATTAAAATTCATGAGTTAGGTAAAGGAGAAAAGGCTGGTCACACCTCTAGAAGATACAATCTTAGGTCAAGAAAGAAAGAATGAGACTTTGACAACCAAGACCAACCCCTCATTGCAGAAAGGCCTACTAAGTCTGCAACAATCACTACCAAAGAAAAGAAAGATCATAATGCTTTGTCGGCGGTCAAAGAACCTGTCCTTGAGGCAAGGGAAGCTCCTAAGCCGATTTCCTCCTTTAATTTTGAGCATGAAATTCAAAATATTAGAATTCTCGTTCCCCTCTCAGAGCTAGTTAAAAATGAGGACTTCAAAAGATCCCTCTCCAAGTTGCTGCAATCTGAGTCCCCCCAGCCTCCCTTTGACTCAGTGAACCTTCAAGATGAGAAACCAACTGTCATCCTAGGTCCCATGGTAGAAGACAGAGATGATTCGTCCCCTCCCTTCTACACCTCCCTGAACATACATGATAAAGTGTTGCATAATTGCCTCATGGATTTAGGAGCTTCCCATAACCTTATGCCCAAAATAATAATGGAAGAGTTGGGACTGGAGGTGACAAAAGCTTATCATGATTTGTATTCTTTCGATTCAAGGAGAGTGAAATGTCTAGGTGTCATCAAAGACCTGGTGTTTTCTTTGTTTCAATTGCCCATGAAGAGTGTGGTCATGGATATTGTGGTAGCTGACGTTCCCCCCAAGTTTGGCATGTTGTTGTCAATGTCTTGGATTAAAAGAATTGGAGGAATGTTACAGATGGATCTCACATATGCCACCATTCCAGTCTTTGGAGGGGAACACATGAGGTTGTACAGAGAATCCCATCTAGCCTATATTGTCAGGGATGAAGCAAACCCCACTAACCACCCCATCTTTGCACTTGACACCGACTTAGGGTCTAGTTTATTACAGATCACTGGAACTCTTGAGGTCCCTTTATAGATAAGAAAGCAGCCCATTCTTAACCAGCAGATACCTCCTCCAACCACCTCTGTTTGTAAGATGTTCTTTGATGGAGCTTCCTCTAGTATAGGCGCAGGCGCTGGAGTGATTTTGATATCGCCTTGTCAAGAGACCATATCCCTATCATACAAGCTAGAATTTGAAACTACCAACAATGTGGCGGAATATGAAGCTCTTGTTCTGGGTATGAGGGCTGGAAAAGAAATGGGAATTGAAGAGGTGTAAGTGTTTGGAGATGTAGAATTGATAATCCAATAGGTCAGGAACGTTTATCGGGCCAATCATCCTCGGCTTAGGAGTTACAGAAACGAGGTATGGGACCTGATTGATAATTTCTTCTCATCTTTCAACATTACTTTTGTACCAAGGGAAGAGAATACCTTGGTTGACTCCTTAGCAGTCTCAGCTAGTGTGTTCAGGATCCCTCTGCCGCCGAAGATCCATGGCGAGATCAAAATAAGATATAGACCATCCATCCTGGACAATGTAAAGCATTGGGAGGTATTCGAGGACGATCTTGAAATTAAAAATTTTCTTCAGTCCGTCGATGAGTTTTTGGCATTGCACATCGATCAAGATCTTGATCCTGAAGGTGACCCTCCCTCTGAGGTATTCTTGAATAAAATTGTTAATCACCAGATTATTCAGCTGCCTAGCAATCACATTCCGAGGGGACTTGTCCCTTTAGAAAGACTGTTCGACAAGAATGATGTGGCAGTAAAGGGTGGTTTTTCAAAAAAAGATGCTGAGACAGCCGAATGCAACATTGGTACACAGGAGGAGTCAAGTTTGTCAAATTATCAAGCAGCCTGACCAATGAGAAAAGGGCGGAATATACTGAGTTACTAAAGGAATTTGCTGATGTGTTTGCGTGGGCCTATGAAAACCTCAAGACTTATGACACATCTATCATTGAACACAAGATCCCACTAAAAGAAGATGCTAAGCCATTCAGGCAGAAGTTGAGACAGATAAATCCCATGTTGCTACCTATCATGGAGAGGGAGGTGAAGAAATTGCTAGATGCCCAAATTATCGTCCCCCTGAGATATTCTGAATGGGTGGCCAATTTGGTCCCAGTAAGGAAGAAAAGTGGAGAAATCAGACTTTGTGTTGATTTCAGGAACCTGAACAGGAGCTCAAGGAAAGACAATTACCCCCTTCCCAATATGGAACAAATACTGTAGAGGGTAACCGGTGCATCTAGGATATCCATGATTGATGGCTTTTCTGGCTATAATCAGATATCATTCATACCTGAGGATAGAGAAAAAACGACCTTCACCACTCCTTGGGGCACATTCATGTATGCCAAAATGCCTTTTGGATTGATGAATGTAGGGGCAACATTTCAACGAGCCATGGACATAGCCTTCATTAGGGAGAAAGGTAAGTTTTTGGTGATCTACCTAGATGACATAATAGTCTTCTCCAGGTTTGACAGGGAGCACTGTGGTCATCTGAGAAAAGTTTTTTTGAAGTGTCGGAGGTTTGGCCTATCCTTAAATCCCAGAAAATCTTTGTTTGCTATGAAGGAGGGGAAGTTATTAGGCCATATAGTAACAAAAGAAGGAGTGAGGATTGATCCTAGCAGGGTAGAGGCAATTCAAACTCTGTCACTTCCTAGATCCAGGAAGGAAGTTCAGGCCTTTTTGGGGAAGATTAATTTCTTGAGGAGATTCGTCTCAAATTTTGCTGAGTTGGTGAAACATATCACAGTCATGCTCAGGAAGGGAAATGAAGTGAAATGGACCGCTGAGCCCAGGGAATCTTTTACCCAAATAAAAATGGCATTGACTGAGGCACCTGTGCTGATCATTCCTAACTATTCCAAAGGATTCCTAATTTTGTCTTTCGCTTCTTTTGATACAGTAGCGGCGGTCTTGTTGCAGAAAAATGAGGAAGGGTGAGAACAACCCATTGCCTTTTTCAGCAAGGCATTAAGAGATGCAGAGGTCAGGTATGAAATCATGGAAAAACAGGCCTATGCCTTAGTGAAATCTCTCAAAGATTTCAGAGTCTACGTCTTGCACTCAAAGGTGACTGCATACGTTCCTTCGGCCTCTGTGAAGGACATCCTTGTACAACCCGACATAGATGGGAGAAGGGGTAAGTGGATTGCCAGGATCCTAGAGTTTGATCTAGAGATTAAGCCCACTAAGTTGATAAAGGGGTAAGGTTTAGGCAAGTTGCTAGCTAAATCCAATTGAAAATCCTTGGGGATTAGCTTCATCAACGCCCATTTAGAAAATCCGCAAGCTGAGTTGACCAATAAGAATTCTCAGGATGCCTTACCACTAGCAACATGCACCTGGTACAAGGATATCTTGTATTTTTTATGAGAATTGAAGCCTCCTGATGGGATGGGAAAAAGAAAGGCGAGAGATTTAAAGCTCAAGGCGGTCAGGTATTGCCTCATTGACCAAGCCTTGTACTAGAAAGACCCTCTAGGGATGTTCTTAAGATGCCTGGACCCGCAAGAAGCCCAAAAGGTTATAATTGGTTTCCATAATGGCCTTTGCAGCGGGCATCCTTTCTGGAAAACCACAACTCATAAGATCCTCAGGGATGGATATTACTGGCCTACCTTATTTGCCAATGTCTGCAGAGAAATCAGAGCTTGCATCAAATGCCAAAAGTTCTCAGGAAAGCAACAGATCAAATCACTACCATTAAAGCCTATAGTAGCTTCAACACCTTTTCAGCAGTGGGGGTTGGACTTCATCGGAGAAATTCATCCTCCCTCAAGTGGTCAACATAGATGGATCCTAACTGCGACTAACTATTTCACCAAGTGGATAGAAGCTACCCCTACCAGGATTACTTCTCACAAAGTAATCATCAGCTTCCTAGAGGATATCATAGCCAGATTTGGCTGTCCCAGCAAAATCGTCACCGACAATGTTGCCTCTTTCAGGTCTGAGCCTTTGGTTAAGTTCTGTGAACAATTTGAGATTTATTTGATCCACTCTACTCCATATTATCCTCAAGGAAATGGACTGGCAGAGTCTTCCAATAAAAGTCCGATCAAGCTCATTAAAAAATTATTGGAAGACAATAAAAGGGCCTAGGATTCAAAGCTCAAATTTGCCCTCTGGGCCAACTGGGTGACAATAAAGAAGTCTCTGGGCATCTCATCTTTCCAACTTGTTTATGGGACATAAGTTGTTTTTCCCACTCAGATCGCTTTATCTGTGGCAAAATTCCTCCAAGACCTTGAAGGAGAGCCTGACCATATGGTCAGAAGGATTCATTAGATGGTGGAAGTTCAACAGATTAGGGAGCAGGTCATGGCCAGGGCCTACCATAATAAACAGAGGATCAAGCAAACCTTTGATAGGAAAAACAAAAAGAAGGTTTTCGAGCTGGGTGATCTGGTGCTCAAATGGGATGCACCCAGGCAGGATAGGGGCAAGCACAGTAAGTTTGATGCCCTTTGGTTTGGGCCTCTTAAGATCTCTAAGGTGTTTTCAAACAACACCTACAGGTTGCAGGATTTGGAAGGCGAAGAAGTTTTTGATGGCCCAGTAAATGGGCATTTCTTAAAAAAATCTTTTTTGTAGGCTGCAAGCAGCTTCTTTTGTTTTGTAAATATTGTTTTTTGTTTTCTGTTCTCGGCTTAATAAATGACTCCATATCCCAACAACAAGGCACTGAATCTACAAAAGAGTTCTTAGAGCATCACAGGGATGACTCTATCCCCTATGGAGCCTAATGTTAGCGACATTTCTTATCCTAGGCACAAGAGTATTCGGGTCTGCAAGTTGCACAAGAAGCGCCCCAGCGCAACGCGGGAGAATCTCTTGTCCAATCACAAATCAAGCGAGCGAGAAGTATGATTTCAGCGGCAAGGATCAATTGACGAAGCAGATCGATGGTCATCGGGTTTTCGGGGCTGTCAAGTTGCCCAGGATTTAGCACGAAGGGTAGCACCCATAGTTTAGGGCAAGTCTGGGTCGTCTGATCCAATTGGGACATGTGGCAGCCAGTCGACATATCGGGGATTGGTGTTTCGGGAGACAAGGAGCCTCCTATTCTTTATAGCTGAAATCGTCGATCGGCGAAATGCCGAAAGCACCTTTGGATCCGAGCCCACGGTCTTAGCACCAGGTCACATCAAGTGAGCCTATAAATGGGGGCAGCCCCCCTTTATAATAATGAATATTATCTGGGCCGTTCATCTGAAGGATGCGTGGCGCACATTCGTGTCATGTCATCTTTTGGGAGTTTGAGGGGTAAGCGTTCTTCATCATTTCACTTCTCGAAACCTCGAACCCTGAAACGTCGAAAGAACCTTTGAAAGTAGGCGTAGGGTCACGGTCCGTGGTCACTTGGGAAAGAAAGGAGCTATGCAAAAGGGGGCCAAGGATGATCGTGATCTCCATGCGCCATCTGATCTGACCTCGATCCTGGTTTTCACTTGGAGTAAATGAAGATGAGAAGGGGTGGTTGAAACCTCTCCTTAGGCATTAAGTGTAAAGTATGGATAATCTGGCAAGCGTTCTGCTTGAGAGGGTCCTGTGTACCCACTTTTCTGAAGAAGCCATGTTGAGTCCTCGACCAGCTGGAGGAGGTCTGCACACGCTAGCCTGGTACTTAATGGCTCAGCTACTCCCCTTGCAGGAGCCATGCGCAGTTAAGGTGGCACCTGACAAAGAATACCCGCCTGATTTTGGTTGAAAGGAAACCAAGCCTGGAGAGATTGAGCGCGCTTCTGTTGGGCGATTTTCTCTGAGTATATGAACTCAGTCTTTGTATTTTGAAAAGTATCGATGGTTGAGCGAGAATTTCGATTGTAAAGCTTTAATGAAGCACTGTTATTCTGATTATGTCTGGACTTTTGAGACTTCTTGTCTGATGAATGTCAATTTTTCTTTCGCGTCTTTGTATACACTGTATTAGAACGGCTCAGAATTGAAGAATCCAGTCGAGTTGTAGCTATTATAGGATGATGTAGAGTTTGATCGCTGTAATAGTTGCATTGTTTCTAATCGGTCCCTGCGATTTTCTTAGCACTGAACGACTTGGAATTGGAGAATCCAGTCAAGTCCCCCCTTTCAGTTCCTCGAAACTCTAAACCAGAGGATCTCGCATTAAGAGTTTTTCTTCTACAAATTACTGAAAGGCCTGTTGCCTAAAGTAGTTTGTCCACTCTTCTCACCAAGTCTTCAACCTGCTCACTTTCAAATCAACCCACTGACTGAAGTTAGATCAAGACCTCCTTTGCTCCTCGCATGCCGGACCCTGTCCCTGAGTTTGAGTGATATCTTACCGAGTCTATATCCATTTGATCACCCATTAAAAACTACCGTGACATAAAAATTGATGGGCGTCGGGCTCTGATCCTGCAAGCAATCCATGAGTGACTTCCATCGCCAACAACAACTCCATTACATGAAGTGACAAGTGTCAAGAAAGTTTTTCAATGGGGAGGCAAGCAACATAAGGCTTTTGATACTTTGAAAGAGAAGATTCGTTCAACACCAGTTCTTGCACTTCCAAATTTAAGACAACCTTTTGAAATCCAAACAGATGCAAGCAATTATGCAATGGGAGCAGTTTTTCTACAACATGGTAAGCCCATTTGTTTTCATTCTAAAACTTCTAATGGTGTAAGATTAACTATCCTACTTATGATAAGGAGTTGTATGCATTGGTACAAAGTGTAAAAAAATGGAAACATTATTTGTTGGGAAAAGAAACCATTGTTCACACCGACCGTCAACCACTGCAATACTTACAATCACAAACAAAGCTACAACAAGCTAGGCACTTCAGATGGATGGGTTTTCTTCAACAGTTCCACTTGGTCATCAGGTATAAGAAGGGCATTTATAACAAAGTCGTTGATATGATTTCAAGGCCTATTATTAGTGCTTTAGTTATTCTTAAGCATAGTCCTATCATGCATGGAAGTTATGTTGAGCAATATGCTTTGGATACTGATTTTAAAGAAGTATATGAAACTTTGTGTCATTCTGACCATGTTGAGGAATTGGATTACCATGTGCATGATAATCTTTTGTATCATCTTGTCAAGTTATGTATTCCATAGGGGGAAAGAATCAACATTATAAGAGAAGCCCATTCTTCTCTTATTGCTGGTCATTTTGGTGTAGGCAAGACAGTGGCTAATTTGCAAAGATACTGCTACTGGCCTAAAATGAATGAAAGTGTTT
>ML781037.1:601422-619196 GCA_009831015.1 Picea engelmannii | reverse complement strand
CCCCTTAATTAGGGCATATTATATTAGTAATGTTATTTTATTTATGTCGGCTTTAGGCCATTAGTTGTAATTATACCTCCTAGTCTCCTATATATACCAAGGAGACATTTTCATTTTGAATCATCTTGTGCTTGAACATTTAATTGGGGTAAACGGAGGTTGCCCCCTCGAAGAGGCTTATTATCTGAAATTATCTCTTTTTCAAGGCGTTGAGTACTTTTTCCGAGGTTTTTCTATGCTATATTGATATTTGGTTCTTAACAACAATCCGATCCATGCGCAAGGGCAAGGTATCTAGCCCGAAATCAACTTGAAAGGATTCCACTCATCATTGTGGGTATACCTCTCAAGCGACACCCATAATACGAGAAACCTCTACACCAAGACCAACAAAGTAGGGTGAGTAACTTTGCTAGTCTCAATGTGATCTCGTGATTGACCCTTGTGTTAGAATGGCTTCCCATGACAAAATGTAATAAGTGGATTTAACGACTCCCTAACTGAAGATTCTATGTTTGTTTGCAACTTTAGAAATTTATCTTTCACACCTATTCGAAATCCCTACAACTAATCTAATGTAGGTTTGCTACCAGAAAGTATAAAAAATGTAAAATCAATTTTTTTTATAAGCGCTTTATTTTATGGCTGTTGTTACTCAAGAGGAAAATGGTGTGGACAATATGGTGTTTTGACCGACTCAAAAGTTATGCAAAGAGATGAAGATGCAATATTTTTATTTCGATGAAAGCTATACTATGAGAAGGAGAAAACATTTATCATTCCCATATGCACAATGTCCAAAATTTTTAAAACTCATCAATATCAATATCTTCAAGAAATGAAACAAAGGTACTGTACACCAATACACAATTCAGAATTTAAGACCAAGAATCATGCAATTTCACTACTTCAAATGCAAATATGCCCCCAATCTAATGCAAAGAAAGAAATAAGATTTTTGTTTCAAAGATAGCTAAAAGCAATAAAAAATCACTTCAAAACAAAAACAACCCAAATTTTTTTTCTCTTTTACCGCGAGTTATTTAGAAAAAAGAAGTGTTCTTTTCACTAAACAATTCTAAAGAAAAACAAGGCTTTGTAACTGAAAGACACTCAAAGGAAGAGATCAAATCTTTCAAAAGAAAACAAAGAAAAGATGGCTAAAAGAAGCTCAAAAACTATCAAGTAGACTGTAAAAAAATCATAATCAAACCCAAAAATTCACCCCAAAACCAAATCCAAGGTCTGGGTAAGGAAAAGCAACAAAAATCAAGAATTTTACAATTTCCGCAGGCTGGAAGACTAGCATAGTGCGTAAATCACTTATTTTTGTGGGCCAAATATGGGTAGGGCACGACATTTCCGCACTGGTCAAAATAGGTAGGGCGTGAAAATCCTAAGTTGTCGCACTGTCTCTCAAATAAGGGTGTGGAAATCAAACAAAAATGGAAAAAATTTAAAATTGAGAAGGTTTTGCAGTGAAGTTTAACAGTTAGAGAGTCAAGATGGATCTTCCAATGACTCATAAAACAGAAACCAAGCAATCAAAGCAACAAAACAAGGAAAACTAGGAAAACATTTGTTTCCCTAGTGGAGTCACCAATTTTGTTATCGGGTAAATCGGTGAATGCAGACATAGACTAATCCCCCTATATCCACCTAGATCTAGAACAAAACACGACAGGACATGGCGCTTTCCCTAGGCTCTAATTATCAAATTTACTACCAAACAAAAGATGAGAGACATACCTTTAAATGTCGCTTCCTTATGTCTTTGTTGTTCCTATTTCACTCCAGTCCTCTTGTGATACTGATCCTGCAGTGAGACACAAACCAACCAAAGTGAAAGCAGTAGAAGTATATTCAATGACAACATATGCATATGAGCAAGGAATTATGCAATGAAATAAAGATAATTCTATGGGAAAGATGCATGCCACTGTATTATATTAAATAATAGAAAGAGAGATTACAACTGGATGCCTTGATGTCGTAAGGTTCCTTCCAACAGTTCCTTGCTTCCCACACACTTCTTGCTCCAAGAATTCTAAGACCATGGATCTGATAGCTACTCACAATCTATCTTGACAAAGCAAATCTCAAAGCCACCCTAACCAATCTAACAATCTCAAGCCAAAAACAACACAATCAAGCTAATCAAGCTCCAAAACCAACTCAATCAAGCTTAATCCCAAGCCAAGCTAACTTTCTCCATGAGAGATCCTCTCCTTTTATAAGCTGAAGAGGATAAGGTGAGGAGGTTAGGATGATCCCACTAAATCATGAAAGCGAGTAAGATCCAAGCCATTCAGAGGCCACCTCACCATAGAAGCTTCTCCTTCTAGAACCATCGAGAAAATGCTTATTTTTCCCACTTGCGAAGGCCGTCACAACCTAGCTATAGTGCAGCCTACGGAAATTCTGTGGCCTAGCTATAGTGAAGCCTGCGTAAATCAGACATTTCCGCACCCTAGCTATGGTGTAGCCCATGGAAAATTTCCAAAATAGGGTTTTTACATAGGAAAACACAACTTCTTCTCTTAGGGAAAGTTCTTCTCCCTTCTTTCTTCAGGAATTTAGGCCACTGACCTCTATGAAGGAAACATATAGGTTTACATCATTAACGATCATGAGGGTGACAAAAATAATGTGTAACAATGACCAATCCTTTCTAGAAATTCGATCGATCCACAATATCTTGCTGATAATTTTGAACACCTTCCCAATATCAAGGAACTTCATCTTGCTTTTACTTTAAAAAATACATGGCCACCTACTAAAAATTCTCTAGGAGTTATATGCTTATCAACATAACTTTTTTTCCTATCCAGGGAAGCTTTCAAGTTCTATTTTATTTTCATCACTTGATCCTCCATATCCCAGAGCAAATATTGTCCAATTATTGTTCTATCAGCTGGATTGTCTCATCTTAATAGTGTATTTCATTTCCTTCCATAGAGTGCTTCAAATGGACTCATCTTTATAGATGCTTGGTATCCATTGTTATAAGAGAATTCAACCAAGTGTAGGTAATCCTCCCACTTTGAGGCTTTATCCATGAGATACATTCTCAACATCTCTTCTATTATTTGGTTAACTCTTTCAGTTTGTCCATCTAACTCAGGATAGTAGGTTGCGCTAAAATTTAAATTTGTACCCAATCCTTTGAATAACCCTTTCCAAAAATTTGATGTGAACTTGGAATCCCTATCAGATAAAATAGTCTTTGGTATCCCATGAAGTTTGGCTACTTCTTCCAAGTAGATATCGATAATGTTGGTTTCTTTGTGAGTTTCCTTCACAAGAATGAAATGGACATCTTTGGTAAGCTTGTCCACAACTACCATAATTGAATCATGTTCTTTGATAGTCCTAGATGGTTTAGTAATAAAGTCCATGGTTACCACTTCTCATCTCCACTCTGCAATGGGCAAAGGCTATAGTAAATCCTCTGGGTGTCTATGCTCAACCTTGGATTTTTGATATTCAAGGCATTTGGCAATAAAATCCGCAACCATTTTTTTCATACCTGGTCAATAATATAGCTTTTTGACAATTGTGATCGTCTTTTGGTATCCTGTGTGTCTAACATAAGGTACCTTGTGCATTTATGATAAGATCATATTTTTCAACTATTGATTATCTAACACATATATTATATTCTTAAACATAAGGATTTCTTCTTCCTTTAGCTCAAAATTCTCGATTTGTTTGCTACAAGTTTCCTTGTCGTAGATTTTCTTTTATTTCCTCATATGTCTGATCTGTTTTTGTAGCTTCTAAAATTCTATTTTGTAAATTAGGTTTGCACATGCTAATGGTTGTAGCATGTATCTCATGTGTTCTTCTATTGAGTGCATCAACCACCTTGTTCTTTTTACCCTTGATTTGCCTAATATCAAATTCATATTCACTTAGGAGCTCTAACAATATACTTTTCATGGCGTTCAAGGTTGGTTGTCCAAATGAGTGTTTTAGACCACTATTGTCTGTTCTCAATTCAAATTTCCTACCCATAAGGTAGTGCCTCCACATTTTTAGAGCATGAACAATGGCTGCTAGCTCTAAATCTTGAGTGGCATACAATATCTCATGTTCCTTCAACTTTCTTGATTCGTAGCACACTACATGTCCATTCTGACTAACGACCCCACCAAGCCCTTCTTTGCACACATCAATGCATACAAAAAAATATACATTAGGATCAACAATTTTTAGAATTGGTGCACGTGTCAGTAAACTCTTCAAATGTTGAAAGCTTCTTTCATATTTAGGTGTCCATCCAAATTTCACACCTTTCTTCTGTAGATATTTAATTGGGTGTGCAATGTGGGAGAGTTCTTTAATGAACCTCCTATAATAAACTGCTAGTCCCATGAAGGACCTCACCTTAGAGACATTTCTTGGTGTTGGCCATTCTGCGATGGTTTTTATCTTGTCAAGGTCTACAACTATACCTTCTTCTGATATGATATGACCGAAGTAATGAATCTGCCTCTGGTAGAAATAACATTTACTTAACTTAGCATATAACGAATGTTCTCTCAACACTTGCAACACCATTCTCAAGTGTTTTTCATGTTTTTCTTCAGATTTGGAATAAACAAGGATGTCATCCAAGAATACAATTTCAAATTTGTCCAAGTATTCTATAAAGATACCATTCATTAAACACACGAAAACAATTGGTGCATTTGTTAGTCCAAATGGTACAACTGTAAACTCATAGTGGTCGTACTTGGTTCTAAAAGTAGTCTTACTAACGTCCTCTTCTTTGATCCTCACCTGTGATATACAGATCTTATATCAATATTGGAAAATACCTTTGCATCTCTTAATTGATCAAAGAGATCATCTATCCTTGGCAGAGGATATTTTTTCTTCACTATTACCTTATTTAGTTGCCTGAAGTCAATGCAAATCCTCAAGGTGCCAACCTTATTTTTCACAAACAATACTAGTGCACCCCAAGGTGACACACTTGGGCGTATATATCCCTTCTTCAAAAATTCTTCTAACTGCATTTATAATTCCTTCAACTTGAGTGTGCACATTCTGTAGGGAGCTTTGGATGTAGGGGCTGCTCCATGCATTAAATTAATTGAGAAATCAATATCCCTTTTGGGTGGTAATCCAATAATTTCTTCAAACACATTTTCAAATTATTTTAGAGTTGTATAGTCCTCAATGTTGGGTACCTTGTCCTTAAGAGCTTCCTCCATATGAGTGACAAAGAATTGACATCCTTTTCTAAAACTTTTTTTTGGTTGTAAGGCTGAGACTTCTATGATATTTACAACTCTTGGGATCCCCTATACATTCCTTAAGTTCCCTTCCTCATCTAAGCAAGTAAATTTTTTGTTGTAACAATCCAAAACTGCAGGCTTCTTAACCAACCAACCCATGCCAATGAGACAATCACAAGTGTTGATGTTACGGTAGTTGCGGGAGGTATTAACCTCCATGTGTAACCTTTGACTAGAATAGAATATTTCGGAAGCAAGGGAAACCCTAAACAGATGTGTGAAAACCCTAGAAGACAAGTTGGCCTAGCATAATAAATAATATTAGAATATTATCTTCCAGAAAGACAAGTCGACTTCACAAGAAAAAGATAAATAGAAAATATAATTACCAGAAAGTCAGGTCGGCCCAACAAGAAAAGTCACTGGACAGATTAATATAAATAGAGGACGTTTTAGCTCATTTGTACACCAAGTCAGAGCACAAATCTTGTGGAGAGATGTAGTTGCAGCTGTAAGGAGGAATAAGGGAGTATGGTCATCTCTTGGTCCTAGTCTCTCTCTCTAGTATTCTTGGTGACATTCTTGGTGATATTCTTAGTGAAACTCTTGGTGGCATTCTCGGTGATACTCTTGGTGACATTCTTGCTAAGTATGGCGCAATTTTGAGAGAGTAGTGCATCTGCAACTACTGGAGTTGTGTATGGTACTTGTTCTATGGATATGGATACTTTCTCTCTTATGTGCTATCCTTGGAGAAGGAGCGCTCTAGTTGTATTGAGTTGTTGCTGTAGTCAACAACTAGGGTTTATCTGTTGATTCTAGTATGGATTTCCGGAATAATTTTGTCAAAGGTTAAAGGTGATTGGGGGTGGTTGCATGATTATGGTTGGGTGACAATATTTTGATATTGTCTATGGTAAAACGAGCAGATCAATATTATAAAATGTTATGGGCCCACACTATCTTTGGACAGTTTAACCACTGGAAGGTAGATTGGGAGGATTTGCTAAGTTGCAGTAAAAGTTTTGCTGCAACAACGAAACCCTAACCCTCGTGTTGAGGCACCTTAAGTAAAGTGTTGGACATAATTTATGGATATTCTAGTGCACCTTAACCTTACACAACTGTTGATACTCTCAACAAGAAAAAACATCAAGTTTTAGTTTTTGGTCAAAGTCAAAGTCAAAGGTTGACTTTTGGTCAAAATTGAATTTATGGCCAAAGTTGAAATTTCAGTGTTTCTAGCTTGTTCTAATCATTGAAACTTTTTGATTCAGTTTCTAACCTCTTCTTGTCAATATGGTGTCTAGTTTCGGATTAGAAGACAAGTTGAACGATGCTGCAAATTTCAAAGGTATGCACTTGTATATGCTTTTCATGTTATATCATCCAACAAAAGCATGAGTGTGTTTTGTAGGGAATGTACAAGAGACCTTTTCCAAGCAACAATATTGGATTCAATGCGGTCAAAAGGAACACATACACCCTCCATAGCAGTTGAGGCTTCAGGTCCCAGGTTTGATTAAATTGTTAAGTTTTCAATTTGCACATATCAAGGCTGATAGTTACTACATTACAAATTGTGAAAGAAGTCTTTAAAAGGTTCTATTACTGCTAGATGTAATGAATACTTGATGGCATGTGAATACTATTGATATAGATGCTTATTGTACTTGTTTTAAAAATGAACTAACATCTCCTCTAGAGAGACATTTCTTTTTTTGCTCTCGGGAAGTTCACCTTGATCATACTATGTTGATCATCATGAAATTGTTATTCATTCTCATTACCATAGATATGTTCTTATGAAAATGCTATTATACTGGAAATACTATCATTGTTCTTGTCTCGAGCAGGTTATCTTACAAGATTTCATGGAGGCTACCATGGAGATGTATTTTTTTGTTCCAAATAATTTACTATGGAAGAATGATTAATCACAACACTGGAAGAGTGTTGAAGAATGTTGTCTGCTATTTTCCTTTGTTATTATTCTTGTTCCAGGCAGGTCATAGGTGATAGACTATAGTTCTAGGAGGGAGATACAATGACAGTTGCAAGCATGGAGTAGATGAATTCATCATTTGTGAAGCATAATGGTGTAGCAGAAAGAGTGGAAGGAAGATATGATGGAAGAATATCAATTCATCATGAAAAATGATGTATGGGAAATTGTGCCGAGACCTGAAGAAAAATCTGTAGTCACTTCAAAGTGGGTGTACAAGATAAAGCATGTAGTAGATGGGAGTATCGATAAATACAAGGAGATATTCATGGCAAGAGGGTTCTCCCAACATGAGGGAGAAGACTAAGAGGATACGTTTTCTCCAGTTGCTAGATATACCTCTATCAGAGCCATCATATCTCTTGCAGCATCCATGGGTTGGAGTTTACATCAGATGGTTGTAAAGACCACCTTTCTCAATGAAGTAATTGAGGAAGAGGTGTATATAGAGCAACCTAAAGGTTTTGAGGTACACCCAAGAAAAACCCATGTATGCAGATTGAAGAAGGCCTTCTATGGACTCAAACTAGCTCCAAGAGCTTGGTGCAGAGCCTCTCATTATTCAGTGTAAGAAGGAGATAGCCTGAGAGTTTGATATGAAGGATCTTGGTCTCATGCACTATTACTTGGGATTAGAAGTATGTCAGAAGCATGGTGAAGTCTTCCTAGGTGATCTGAAAATAGAAGGCTGACTTGTTATGCTATGCAAGCACCCACTACTTCATTAAAATAAACTTTACAGGACCTTGCTTCATGTGTTAAAATATGCAAAATAAACTTATGTGTTAAGATCATGTATCTTATTGTAATTGCTTATGTGTGAGGAAATGTTCTTGTAAATGGTTAAATATGTACTTCAAATAAATACACAGCAACAATACTTGCAGCAAATAAACCATCAAACACACAACAAGAACAACATGATAAAGGAGTTCACCCCCCTCCGGGCTACATCTCCTTGAGCCTCCATAATGGACTTGCCTCTCTGAGATTAATTAGTCAAAAGTTCTTTTACAAGCTTCTGCTCAACTCCAATGGAAAAACAGACTGTACCATTGATATCAGAACACATAAAAACCGCAAAAATGACTAATACAACTCTGAAAACGAAGCATGGCTCATCCGGGCATGACCTCTTCTACATGTGGCCATAAGCTTCCCTGAGCTTCTCTTTGGAAAAAACACCTATAAAAGTCCTCAACAGCCTCTGAAACCTGTCCCAATGTGTACATAGCATATCAATTAGCCAAAAATGATTATACATTCACAGAAAACAAACATAGGCTCACCAAACCATGTCCTCCATCAAATAGGGATTCAAGCTCCCTGGAGCTTCCTGAAACTTAAATGGTGAAAAAATTGTAGAAGAAGTCTTCAAATGGCCTTGAAAAAAGCACCAATGGATCCAGCACGTCCAAAAACCCCTGGCTGGGCTTTTACAGCACCTCAATCGGCCAAACGATGAAGAAGTTAGGCCTCCTCCATTTTCCTCCTTCAAGCTTTGCTGGAACTGGCTCTACAAAACGCACCTCTGTGTGCATGAACCAAGAACACGCTCCAAAACGCGTGTTAAAACCTGGCACCGAATGGTTCTGAATAACCGTGCAAACTGTAGGACGGTTAGGGTGCCTCCAGCCCCTAACCGCCAAGCACTCGGGCATATGACTCATAAAACCTCGGGCTTTGGCAAAAAGGGCTAACGGTTTTAAAACCGCGCCAACTGTTTGAAACCACTTTTAAAATTCCCGTGCGCATAAACAATGGAGGCATGGTCGTATGCCTTGGAGCCTGAAATCATGGGCTAACTCCATTAAAAATGTACACGCGCCATTTAAACGAAGGCTTGGTCATATATTTCAATGCATAAAATCGTGGGTTATACATTTGAAACCCCATGCATATGGTAATGGCCACGTAACAATGACCACGGGTTATATATATAACACAACAGAACCCCACTATATTTAAACATCGGTCATATGCAATGAATAGGACCATGGGTCGAGGCTAAGCCCCGACCCACCCCCTTTACATTTAATACAACAACCAAAGTCAAATATAAAGGTGTGGACATATATAATCACGGGCAATGTGCGACATGTTGGTTAGCGGAAACTTGTGAAGACTTTACATGGGGGAAAGGTCACCGGTTCGAATCCGGTCAACTCCACAAATTTTTGAACCAACACACAAAAACCAAAAATGGGGTGCCACGTGGCAGCCGTTGATTGGGCCACGTGGCACCCAACCATTTGACCATAAAAATGCCACGTGTCAATCCCTGATTTGGTAATCATCAACCAATGAAAATGCACCATGTCATCCACCTGCCACATCACTGTATGGATGGTACGACCCTTCCACATCATCGTACGGACTGTACGGACAGGTACAGTCAACATCTAAAATTTTGCCTATTTGGCTTGACAAACAGATCGCGATATCTTCTCCATACGGACTCCGTTTGAGAAAGTAAATATACCGCCGGAATCGGGAAGATGAGACAGACGCAATGGCACTGTTTTCGTCACATTCCGAACACTTTGAAAATTGAGCAAAATTTTGCCCCTTGGTCCAGATTTTGATCACACCTTCCCACTGAAAGGATTTTGGACCCACAAAATCTTATCTGTTTGCTTTCAAGTTATATCAAAATATTTTCGACAATCACCTGAATATGCTGACATGCCTTGCACGACAATTGGCTATGTCTTGTAACCACTTCTCTCTGGCTGCTGCTGATCTACTGCACTCTCTGTGCTTGGAAGACTGCCAACCTTCCCACTGAGAATCAAGTTCCTCTTTCGAACTCTTTGACGTCAACAAAATCAGCTCTCCCTCTGGCTGCAAAAACTTCCTGCGACATCTTGTCACAAGCCAAGAAAACCATCAATCTTGAAAACAAATCATACAAGATTGAAAATGATGCCAACAAAATCTTTTGTTCTTCAAACAAACTGTCGCATCTTGTACTTTATCAAAGTACATGGCATTTTCAAAATCAACTTTCAAGTCAAAAAACACCATCGACTAAACACAAGTCGAACAACATGATCGACACAACATAGTCATCAGAAAATCATCAACACCAGTCGAGACTCATTCGAAACATCATATCGACCTTCCCATAAATGCACACATAATGCTGAAAAGTGAATTTACAATCAAAAAAATGCAAGCGTTACTTGCTTAAGAAATCCAACCATTTCTTACCAAACCAACTGAACGATGACTTTTTCTGCAGAACATCGTCCTCTTGTGAATCATCTTGACTCACATCAATGATGAAATCTCCACTTCCATTCTTGCCAATCTTCTTATCCAACTGCTTCTGAGGCTGTGGACGAATAGTTGGATGCAACGTCCAACATTGGTCAACAACATGACCCCGCTTCTGACAATGAGTGCAAACCTTTTGCATCCTCCTTTCACGCTGTCTTCGCTTAGAAATTTTCCTGAAAGCGGTTAATCTTTTCCAACACTTTGAAACATGATGGTTATATAAACCACAATATGTACAAGGATTCTTTCTTCCAAATTTATCATGCTTAACATAATCAAATGCAACTGAATGATAAGCGGAATTATACCTTGAACATTCACCTTTATTGCCTCTGTGAGGAGGTGAAGCTGAAGAGTTACAAGCTCTCCTTTGAAGACCATCAACAGTGTTCTTTTCCTCATCACTGTCACAACTCTTTCGTTTCATACATTCGCATTCATCTTGAATACAAGCCTTGCATGCTGGAGGGATCGAACTTTCAACAAAATTTCTTGAACTTTCACCTTTACAGCCTTCTTGAGGAGGTGAACTTGAAACAAAGTTTATGCTTGGAACTTTTTCCCTTGTCTCCTCAACTTTGGAATATGCTCCATCTTTCCATTCATAACCAAGACCACAATACCTAGGTCTTTCTTCAACAACAATAGGCTTAACAATGCCTTGTGCATGCTTACCTAACCCTTTACCTTCATAGCCCATTTTTAACAACAATTTGGACCCTATTCCTCTTGTGTGACTCTCAAAACCACCAAGGAATTAGAAGATAAACTAACACTGCATACCTTATGTTCATGCATGTACTTGGTAAGGGTTTCTTTCGCCTCATGGAGTTGAATCTCCATCTCATGCAACCTTTGCAAAAGCTGGTCTTTCTCCTGCTTCATGGCCACCAACTGCTCTTCAAGGGCAATGTTCTTATCATACATCTCTTTCATCAAATCTCTCATGAGTATAATTTCTTCTTTAGAAAATGGAAATGTATGAGAACTATCAATACTTGAAGCTTCTGCCATCCTTGAAATATATCAAACTTCAACACCAAACTTGCACAATAACCAACAACTAAATCTCAAGCTATCAATGGCAAACACATGAGAAAAAAAAACTTGTGCTCTGATACCACCTGATCTGAAAATAGAAGGCTGACTTGTTATGCTATGCAAGAACCCGCTACTTCATTAAAATAAACTTTACAGGACCTTGCTTCATGTGTTAAAATATGCAAAATAAACTTATGTGTTAAGATCATGTATCTTCTTGTAATTGATTATGTGTGAGGAAATGTTCTTGTAAATGGTTAAATATGTACTTCAAATAAATACACAACAACAATACTTGCAGCAAATAAACCATCAAACGCACAACAAGAACAACATGATAAAGGAGTTCACCCCCCTCTGGGCTACATCTCCTTGAGCCTCCATAATGAACTTGGCTCTCTGGGATTAATTAGTAAAAAGTTATTTTACAAGCTGCTGCTCAACTCCAATGGAAAAATAGACTGTACCATTGAGATCAGAACACATAAAAACCCCAAAAATAACTAATACAACTCTGAAAACGGATCATGGCTCATCTGGGCATGACCTCTTCTACATGTGGCCATAAGCTTCCCCGAGCTTCTCTTTGGCAACAACACCTGTAAAAGTCCTCAACAACCTCTGAAACCTATCCCAATGTGTTCAAAGCATATCAATTAGCCAAAAATGATTATACATTCACAGAAAACAAACATAGGCTCACCAAACCATGTCCTCCATCAAATAGGGCTTCAAGCTCCCTGGAGCTTCCTGGAACTTCAATGGTGAAAAAATTGTAGAAGAAGTCTTCAAATGGCCTTGAAAACAACACCAATGGATCCAACACGTCCAAAAACCCCTGGCTGGGCTTTTACGACACCTCAATCGTCCAAATGATGAAGAAGTTAGGCCTCCTCCATTTTCCTCCTTCAAGCTTTGCTGGAACTGGCTCTACAAAACGCACCTCTGTGTGCATGAACCAAGAACACGCTCCAAAACGCGTGTTAAAACCTGGCACCAAAAGGTTCCGAATAACCGTACAAACTGTAGGACGGTTAGGGCGCCTCCAGCCCCTAACCGCCAAGCACTCGTGCATATGACTCATAAAACCTCGGGCTTTGTCAAAAAGGGCTAACGGTTTTAAAACCGCACCAACTGTTTGAAACCACTTTTAAAATTCCCACGCGCATAAACAATGGAGGCATGGTTGTATGCCTTGGATCCCAAAATCATGGGCTAACTCCATTAAAAATGTACGTGCGCCATTTAAACGAAGGCTTGGTCATATATTTCAATGCATAAAATTGTGGGTTATACATTTGAAACCCCACGCATATGGTAATGGCCACGTAACAATGACCACGGGTTATATATATAACACAACATAACCCCGCTATATTTAAACATCGGTCATATGCAATGAATAGGACCATGGGTTAGGGCTAAGCCCCGGCCTGCCCCCTTTACATTTAATACAACAACCAAAGTCAAATATAAAGGTGTGGACATATATAATCACGGGCAATGTGCGACACGTTGGTTAGCGGAAACTTGTGAAGACTTTACATGGGGGAAAGGTCACCGGTTCAAATCCGGTCAGCTCCACAAATTTTTGAACCAACACACAAAAACCAAAAATGGGGTGCCACGTGGCAGCCGCTGATTGGGCCATGTGGCACCCAACCATTTGACCATAAAAATGCCACGTGTCAATCCCTGATTCGGTAATCATCAACCAATGAAAATGCACCATGTCATCCACCTGCCATGTCACCGTATGGATGGTACGACCCTGCCACATCATCGTACGAACTGTACGGACAGGTACAGTCAACATCTAAAATTTTGCCTGTTTGGCTCGACAAACAGATCGCGATATCTTCTCCATACAGACTCCGTTTGAGAAAGTAAATATACCGCCGGAATCGGGAAGACGAGACAAACGCAATGGCACCATTTTCGTCGCATTCCAAACAGTTTGAAAATTGAGCAAAATTTTGCCCCCTGGTCCAGATTTTGATCACTAGGATTAGGGAAGTATGTTGTAAAGATCCTTCAAAAGTTTGGGTTTATGGATTGCAAATCCATGGCAACTCCCATGGTAACAGATCTAAGGAAGTTGAGAGACTCTGATTCTGATCCAGTAGAATCGTCCCTGTATTGACAATTGAATGTCTCATTGATGTATTTGGAGAATACTTAGCGAGATATTTGCTTTGCTGTGAAAATAGTTCCAGGTGGAACCTAGCCATGAGAATTGAATAATTGCAAACATGACTTGAAATGTCTTCATGGGATGTTTGAGTTATGATATACAACTGCATGGATTTATCGATTCAAATTGGGCAGGCACTGCAAATAACATAAGAAGTGCTTCTTGGATATGTTTCAGTTTGAGCTTTTCCACGATATCATGGGCTAGCAGGAAACAAAAGTTGATGCACTCAACACTGCATAAGCATAGTATATTGCATCTTATGATGCTTGTACGAAAGCAATGTGGCTCCGTAAGTTGGTTCATGGACTATTTGATGAGGTGCTTGATTCGACCATGATATATTGTGATAACCAAAGCTATGTGAAGCTCTCAAAGAATCTAGTGTTCCACGATAGGTCAAAGAAAATTGAGATCAAGTACTATTTTCTCAGTGATAAAGTCCATAGGGGAGAAGTAGTTCTCCAATATATCTCCACTGATGAGTAGATAACATTTATTTTGGTAAATCATCTGTCCAATATGAAAAGTTTGCGTACTTAAGGGACAAGATGGGACTGATGGAGATGACTTCCTTATTGGAAAGGGAAGTGATTACTCCCTAAGTTGGGAGGGAGCATTGATATGTTATTGATATATGGATAGTCATTTTCTAGTTTGGAAAATGGTATAGGTTGGGTAGTCACTTTCCAGTCCAGAAAGTGGTCCAAGATTTTTTTATGGACAATCATTTTCCAGTTCAGAAAATGGTCTAGAACGGACAGTCATGGTCCAACAAATTGTTGGTGTACCATAGACAACGATTCCTTTTATGGCCAGTGTGGGGGAATGGTCTAGGACAATCATTCTCCTTGGTAGTCACTCTGAGAAGTGGTCAATCAGAATGGTCCGCCTCTCCGGGCAGTCATTCTTTTGAAGTTCATAGTTGTGAGAAGTTTCAAAGAATGGTTCGATGTAGGAGGTTGGTGTAGGACATCCATTTCCGTAGGAAATGGTCTGAACAATCATTCCCTAGGGTAGACTCATTCTCTCCAGGTTGCACTATGAATCATTTCGGAAGAATGGCCCAGTTAAGTTGAATGGTACAGGTTCAACAATCAAGGACAATCATTCCCTAGGGCAGACTCATTCTCTCCAGGTTTCACTATGAATCATACCGTAAGAATGGCCCGGTTTGGTTGAATGGTCTAGGTTTAACAATTAGGGACAACTATTCTTCTATGCTTGGGAAGAATAGTCTAGATAACCCATGGATGATGTTTAAATTTTCAAGGGAATATGCTCTTCCAGATCTCATATGTGTGAGTGGAGGAATGAACCAAATGACTAAGTTTATATCATGACATTGTTGATACAGGTTGATATTAGATGATTTGATTGCTGTGGAGAGTATATGTCTTTGGACAATAGTTGTATGCTACTTTGGTGGATGTGCTCCATTGGTAGTGACTGTATGTCACTGGTTAGTAGTTGTGTGCTACTAGGAGTGGTTGTGTACCACTGGATAATAGTTGTGTACTACTATGGATCGACACAACTGTTGTGATCTATTGGATGGCATTGTAGTAACTGTGTACTACTATTTGATTGCCATGAAGATTACTAGTAGTGTTGAATGTGTTTCCTAGGTTGGTATGCCGACCAATAGTGTTGGAGGTGATTTCCAACTAGATGGATAGTGATATGATGCAGAGGCATTGATATACATCATGCAAGTACAACTTAGAGATGGTGCATTGATACCATGCTGGTACATATTAAAGATGATGTAGAATATGGTACTCCACATCATGCTAGTACAACTTAGATATGATGTAGAGCATCATGCTAAGACAACTTAGATATGATCATACAACTTAGAGATGATGCAATGGAGAGGATGGTTCTTGGATCCATTAAGGACATTCAACATATGTTGGTACAATCATTCTTCTAGGATGTATGTCCGGATTAGAAGAATGGTCCTTGTATCACTCTGTTGAGTGAGTGACTTATTCAACATCATGCCCAATTACTTAGATGAAGTATGGCCTCGAGAGACGATGCAATTGATGCTATCAGATGATACTGATAGTGATGATGTTGCTCGTAGTTTGATTTGTGATCATGAGATAGCCTGTGTAGTTATGATGATGCTACTGACAAAATGGTCTGTGTGTGCTCAAGACCATTACCATTAATACATCCCTAGCTAGGAGGGAGTGTTGATGTTACGGTAGCTGCAGGAGGTATTAACCTCCATGTGTAACCTTTGACTAGAATAGAATATTCCGTAAGCAAGGGAAACCCTTAATAGATGTGTGAAACCCTAGAAGACAAGTCGGCCTAGAAGAATAAATAATATTAAAATATTATTGTCCAGAAAGACAAGTTGGCTCCACAGGAAAAAATATAATCATAAAATAGAATTACCAGAAAGTCTGGTCGACCTAGCCAGAAAAGTCACTGGACAAATTAATATAAATAGAGGACGTTTTAGCTCATTTGTACACCGAGTCAAAGTGCAAGTCTTGCGGAGAGATGCAGTTGCAGTTGTAGTTTCAACTACAACTGTAAGGAGGAATAAGGAAGTATGGTCATCTCTTGGTCTTGGTATTTCTCTCTAGTATTCTCGGTGACATTCTTGGTGATATTCTTGGTGAAACTCTTGGTGGCATTCTTGGTGATATTCTTGGTGACATTCTTGCTAAGTATGGTGCAAGTTTGAGAGAGTAGTGCAGTTGCAGCTGCTACATTTGTGTATGGTACTTGTTCTGTGGATATGGAGACTCTCTCTCTCTTCTGTACTATCCTTGGAGAAGGAGCGCTCTACTTTTCTTGAGTTATTGTTGCAGTTAGAAGCTAGGGTTTATATGTTGATTCTAGTGTGGATTTCCTAAATAATTATGTCAATGGTTAAAGTTGCTCGGGGGTGGCTGCATGCCTATGGTTGGGTGAAAATATTGTGATATTGTTTATGGTAAAATGAGCACATCAATATTCTAACAATAAGATCCAAAATGTATGATATTTAGATCTACTTTGGTACTCAACCCATTCATTTCCATTGGGCAAGCCTTAACCATTTCATTAGTCTTCCTTTTAGTTCCGATAGCTAGTTGTACCAACCAAGGTTTTTCTAGTTTTCTTCTTGGAAGATGAAACCTTTCTGCCATTTTAGGATCTAGATAACTATGACTAGCTCTTGAATCAATAAAAATAGAAATAAGTTGGTTGTGGATTTTACCGGTTAGCTCAGTCACGTGAAACTGAAATTCGACCTGCTTGTTAACTAGGGCTGCATAAATTTTGGGTATATTCTTGCCCACATATTCTATTGTTTCAACTTGTTGTACATTGTGAATAATCTTTGTTTCTTCAGCTGTGAGAGGACATTATCAATACATATGGTCTCCATTACAACCCCAACACTTTATGAGTTGTTGTCTTGGTCTTTGTCCCACGGTTTCAACCATCCTAGGCTCTTCAGAAACTGGTTGTCTTTGAGTATCATTTCTGAAAAATGGGGGTTGGTTTCCCTTCTTCCTTTACTCGATCTTGTTTTTCTTTTTGTCCTCCCAAGCCTTCTGAAAAGTTGTTTTTCCTTTATGCTGATCATAGAGACATTTATCTCTTCTTATGGCTTCTTCCAACGTCTTGGTATCATCATACCGTAGCTTATTACTTATGAATGATGACAGTCCTCTTAAGTATCTTTGAATCTTCACTTGTTCATCTTTGATAAAGGGCACATATTTTAGAAATTCTAAAAACGTTCCCTCATACTCATCTATAGTCACGCTTCCAAGTTTGAGTTCGAAGAACTCTTTCATTTTCCTATCAAAGTAGTGTTTGGTTAAGTATTTATTTCCAAATATCCCTTAAATGTTTCCCAAGTAACATTCTTCTCATCTACGTTTTGCACTTGTACAAAATGATCCTACCACATTGATGCTTTTCCTTCAAGCTAATAAATTGTTTTTCTCCCTTCTTCCTGAGGGGAATAGTTGTGCAACTAAAAGTATTT